>CAKNYM010036384.1:0-16157 GCA_932195095.1 Andricus curvator | reverse complement strand
CTAGGCTGAAGCATCCGCTAAGACTTTAGAAAGGAGTCCGGGAAAAAACGGACCATTACAATTTTTCTAGATTAAATCAAAGCTGTTTTTAGCTTTTGCTTTGTTTTATTTCTGGTTTAATTGGGTTTAGCACGTCCATTGTTTCCTCAAAAATTGATATGTTGAATGAAGCTTAATAAAAGTGACTCAAAATTTGAGTTGTTGTTAGCCCTTGCTTTTGTTTCACGTTACGAGCCAAATTCATAATTTTATTTTGTGAAGAAATGCCAACTATGGGTTAATCAAACTTTGCCCCCTGCGCTAATCAGACCAAAATCTGAGCTGTTTTTAGCTCCTAGTTTTCGTGGGCGTTGTGGTTCGTAAGGCATCATCACCTATAGTTATCCAATTGAATACACAGGGTCGAGTATTTCAAGGAAATTAAATTTTAGATAATTGACGTCAGTATTTAACTTTCTTGTGACATTTACTTTTGACTATTAGAATGGCGTGCGATAAATAGTCAATTAACAAATTGATATTAGTGCCTTAGATCACCTGAAAATAAATTCTACTATTATTTGGAGGCTAATGGTCTTTTAATAGTAACATTTAGCAACTAATATCAAGGCCTAATGCGGCCTACATAGTTGTATTAAAAGGGTCTTAAGCGGCATAATAACATTTTGTTAATTAAAATGACGTAGTTGCCTAATAGCAGTCTTAAGAAAAGTTGAATATCTAATGCCAATTTAGAGTGCGAAATTATTTCCATTATGTCAGCGATCACATGTGTCAGGTGAAATTTATAACGTGTATTTTTATGTATGCATGTTAATGTGCTAGAGTGTACTCACAGCGAAGTGCGCAGTAGTAGAGAAAGAGAGAGAGAGAGGGAAGCGCGTTCCATGCCTAACATCTCCCCTCCTCGCAAAGCAGCACAAAGAAAAAAGCATCGTGCCGGCAGAAAAGTATGCCAAATATACGAACGTGCGATTGTACGTAATTTAGCAGCGTCTGTTAAGCAACCACAGCTACATACTGAGACAACCCTAAGTGAATCTAGCTTTGAAATAAAATTACCGGAATTAGTCGGGAAACAAAACTCAGTTCTAGTAGCTCAAAATAGCCATTTTGAAAGTTTTCATGACGTGATTCAATGGATAAAAAATTATTTAGAAAATTCTAATTTTCAATAAATAATTAGAAGAATTTTCCTGCCAATTAATAACCAATGGCTGCTCAATTAAGGGTTTTTAAGGTCCCCTTAAAAAATCAGCTAGACGCGCAGGTAAAAACTCACAATCACAGCTAAAACAAAAAGAGGCTGAGATCGAACCTCCTCCCGTGGTACAAGAATCAGCCCCTACAGTATCTCAAAAC
Source organism: Andricus curvator (assembly GCA_932195095.1). Lineage (NCBI taxonomy): Eukaryota > Metazoa > Arthropoda > Insecta > Hymenoptera > Cynipidae > Andricus > Andricus curvator. The sequence goes on along the minus strand of CAKNYM010036384.1, from coordinate 14,795 downwards.
AAGCAGGTAGTTTTTGTCAACCCCCCGCCCATAGGTCCCATGTTGAAATTTAACGAAATTAAAAACGACGTGGAATTCCATGCGATGTTCGATTCTTTGTTTACTAGGGCTGAAGCTCTGATGTCAATAACCCCCCGACGTTCGGACCACCCAACTTAAACCCTAATTTATATCACGCATGGTCTCAATTGTCCTTATAAGATGTCGGAACGACTAATAGCCCAAAACGAATTTTTGATTTCTATTTCGAAAATAGCGCAAGCAATAGTAACTCTTGGAAAGCGTTTAGTACGATCTACTAATGATTTTGAAGGTTTTTTTTAACGACCTAATGAAGGATTTGAAAATGTTAATGAACATTTTATCAGAACTTGTAGATGAATTGGATAAATATTGATTAGTGAAATCAAATTATTGAAAAAAAAGTTAATCTAGGATTCCCCGGATGTGCTAGACGAGTAATGAATATTTAAATTTTGAACAAAATGAAGATTTAAATCATTCGAGAATTAAGTCTCTAAAAGTTTATAACTCTGTAAACCCGAATCTTGATCATTGAATAAGGTATTAAAAACCATAGAATCAAAATGCCGGACCAAAACGAAAATACAGAGTTAAATAGAACCAATGTGCCCGGTTTCGATCCTAACATCAACCCGGGTGGCACACCGTTGAACCTCGATGCAACGCGAGCAATGTCGTCATTTCTAGAACAAATCACACTACAACAAGCTACATATCGCATCCCTCAGTTTGATGGAAAGAATATCCCCTTGAAAGAGTTCTTGCAGGACATAGTTAATGGAGCGGTCTACGTACCGTCAGATAATCAAGCTCCTTTTATCAAGATCGTGATCAATAAACTAACAGGCGTCGCAAAAGAAAGTGTAAAGGATACGAAATTCAATACTGTAGATGAATTTGTTAAACATTTGAAGAAACGTTTTGCACCTGCGAAGAGATTTCAATGATATTTTCAGGAAATCATGAAATTTACGAAGACAGAGCAGGAAACGGTGAGTGATTGTTGTGATGGGATGCAGGGGCTGTTGAGCGGGGCAAAGCATGCTTTGCAAAAAAAATATACCGACGAATACGTTAAAAGCACAGATCATTCGGTGCGAGTTAAGGAAAGCGAACTAATGATTAAGCCAGTTAAGGACGTAGCCTTGACGGCGTTCATTCGCGGACTTCCGGACGATATGGCGACCTTTGTGGATACGAGTCGCCCAAAGGACTTAGCGGAAGCATACGAGTATGCTTTACATGACGAAGAAGTGAAGAAGTATAACTCAAGTCCAGAGTTATCGGTCTCAAACTATAGGGTGGCCCAACAAGCCCTTTTGGATGTTACAAATAAAACAGATAAGGCGGAAGGAGCCACACCTCCAAGCCCATGGCCTCACTATAAGGAAAAGTCTTTACATCCCGAGCAGAAAAGTATTCTCAAGGTACCTAACATGAAGAATGCGATGTTCAATTCGGCATACCCTTCGCCAATGTTCCAACAATTCTTTGGATACCCTCCTGGCTATCCGTGCCCGCCTTTCGCATATACAGGATATCCTTTTCCGTATCCATATTACCCGTACATGCCGCACGTGGATTCTGAAACAAAGAAAAGAGACGCAAATTTGCCACTTTCAGCATCGCCTGGGCCTTTGACAGCAAGGATCAGAAAAATTTAAACTACAATCTAGCTCGTCAGCAGGATGCCCTGACGAGCTCCAAGCCTGAGGAGCGTCCACAAACTGTGAAGGATCTGGAGAACTCCACAGGGTGTTCCGAACGCGGAAGCAACTAGAAGATTCCCCGGTAGTCATACTGATTGCCACGGAATTTCGCAATCCGAAGGCATCCTTCCTGGTCGATCCAGGATCGGGGGTCAATCTGATAAAATTTCAAGAATTACAAGAACTCGTGATTCCATCAAACAAACTTACTACAATCTATGAATTAATCGAGCACGGAGTAAAAACCCTAGGCACACTCGAAATTTTAGTTTGAGAGGCCCCGGTAGAATTCTACGTGGTAAGAAATAATTTCCCTATCTCTACAGATGGAATTCTGGGCCGTCCCTTTCTCCGACAGGACCAAGTCGAAATTTCCTTTAGACACAATACTATTGTCACAGTCTCTAACCCAGTAACACCAATTCCGTTTGTAGACGAAGAATTCAAGGAAGCAAAAAGAAGATTAAAATCGGAAATTAAACCGTTTGCTTGCATACTAAGGATTCAACCACGAACTCGTCAAGCAATCGCGCTAGATGTATCAAATCCCGAAGTACGAGAGGGGTACCTACCCCGTATCAAGACTCCGGACGGAATATATTTAGGTGAAGCTGCAGTCACAAATAAAAACAGGAAATGTCACGTATTTGTAATCAACACTTCTGAAGAGGTAGTCGAGCTAGCCCTCCCCCTCAAGAAATCATCCCCTTTGAATACTATAAGATTAAAACGGTAGAATCTTCCGATTCAGAGCCAACGGAATCGGATGAAGATGTAGCCAAGAAGGAGCAAACCCGCGCGGAGCGCGTGTTCAACAGTTTATACCTCTACCATTTAAATGACGAAGGAAAAGAATACGTTGCCCAATGAACAAATGAATTTTCGGATATATTTCATTTAAATGGCGAGAAACTAACTGCAACCCACTTGGTTCAACACCGAATACCCATGACTGAAAATATAGTCATACAACGAAAACAATATCGACAGACACAGGATTCGGCCGAAGATGTACGACAAGCATTCGAAAAACAACTCAAGAGCGGAATCATCGGACCATCAAAATCGGCCTATAATTCGCCACTAATGATAGTCCCTGAGAAACCCGATGCCTCAGGACGAAGAAAATACCGGGTTGTCATCGATTATAGGGCGCCCAATGAAAAAGTCATAGGGGATACATACCCCTTGCCAAATATTACAGAAATACTGGACCATCTAGGGAAGGCACAGTACTTATCTGTCTTTGATTTGGCGAGCGGATATCACCAAGTTGAAACGCACCCCGACAATCGAGCAAAAACGGCTTTCTCTACACCTCAAGGTCATTTTGAGTACCTCCGAATGCCAATGGGCATCACAAATGCCCCGGCAACCTTTCAACATCTGATGGACGAAGTAATGAAAGGAATGCATGGCACGGAGGCCTTCATATATCTTGACGACGTAGTGCTGACCTCAGAACCGCTTGAGGAACACCACACGAAGGCGAAACGCCTTTTCACACAATTCTTAGGACTATCTGGTTATTACAGGCGATTCATTCGAAACTATGCCAAGTTAGCCAAGCCCTTGAATGATCTTCTCAAGAAAAATATTGAATGGACATGGAAAAACGAGTATCAGCAAATTTTCGATAAAATCCAAAATAACCTTTGTCAAGAGCCTATCCTTCAATATCCGGATTTCAAAAAAAAAATTTTGAACTCATCACAGATTCCTCAGAGTATGCTGTGAGGGCCATTCTATCACAAGAAAAGGACGGGATGGACATGCCTATCGCCTATTACTCTATTATTATTATTATTATCGCCTATCATGTGAAATAGACTACGATAAGGAGGAAAAGGAGTGCCTTTCGGTACTATAAGGAGTACAAAATTTCCGGCCCTACCTTTACGGAAGGAAATTTATATTAGCATGCGATCATCAGCCCGTTCATTGGATGCTCTATGCTGAGGACCCGGGCGACCTGTCTCAAAATCCAGTGCTCGATGAGCAATCCATTTCCATTTCAGGTAGGTCGAAATCAGATGAAGATCGCGAAAATTCAATACTAAATGCTCGTCAGCAAAAAGTGAACCTTTCGGCAGGCGACGATGTACTTAAAGCCAACCCCACACGAGTATTGCCTACACACACGCGTTCCTCAAAATTTAAGGAACAAACGAAAAAATCCAGTTCGAGCAACCCCCCCACCACTACCACGCGAAAGGACTCACAACCCCTGGCGACAGCTCCGAAAAAGCCGACCATCGTTAGGTCTATCCAGTTCAAACCTAGGAAAACGAAATCGGTTACTCTGCCCAAGCCACGCGCGAACTCAAATACCAAGAAACCAGACAAAAGTGCCAAACCCCGGCAGGACATCAGCGGAATCCGAAAACGAAGGCAATGCCAGTTCTAAACCTAGATGACAGTTTTCGACCTCCGAGCGGTTTTAAGGCACCTAACATGGACGAAAGCACAATTGCATCAAGGCTACGAAATCGCAACCGTAGACTCAAAATCACAAAAACTCCCTCCCCCAGTGAAGAGTTCTCTTCATCTAAATCATCATCTGAAGAAGAGGATAATGAGGATTCTGATGCCCCCGTCTTTAGAAAGAGTCGCAGCGTCGTGCCAGACGTAGGAAATGCGCAATCGACCTTGAAAGGCAATGGCCCACCTAAAAGCGCACCCCCGCGTTTACCCTCAAAGGCTCCATGGATACCTCCCTTATGCGATCCCTATGTTGATGTATCCATAGACGGGGCAAGCGTTCCTGATTCGAAAGGCAACTCTCGAGCTGGAATTGGCGTATGGTTTGGCCGAAACCATCCGCTAAACGTCTCGCAAGCAGTTACAGGACGCCAAACAAACAATGCGGCGGAAATCAAAGCGGCCACGATAGCCGCTCAGAGGGCCACAGCGCAGGAATCCATCAGCTTAGAATTAATACAGATTCCAAGTTCCTCATCGACAGTGCAACCGTCTGGATGCCTAAATGAGAAAAGAACGGCTGGGAAACTGCAGCACGAAAGCCCGTTGTCAACAAAGCCGAATTCTTAGAACTAAAAGCCGCTTTAGAACCTTTATAGGTGACATGGAATTATGTTCCTGGCCACCAAGGGATAGAAGGAAATGAAGAAGCGGATAAATTGGCGAAAGAGGGAACAGAGCGAGATTCCGTACAAGAAACTAGCACCTTCCAGACAGAACCCTTAGGTTTTCATCATGAGGACTCTACGCCTCCCTCACAAGTCATCGTGGATATCAGTCCACCTTAAATGGACAGCGAAGACAGCGATGTCGATGAGATTCGGAGTTTTAATTCGAAGGATTTAGAAAAATCATTAAACAAGTTTAATGAATCCCTTGCCGAGCACCAATCTTGGTTCTGGGATAATGAAGGTGTTGATTCCGTTATTCAAATTCCTTGCACTCATGTTTCTGAAGGTGAAAATGATGAAGAACTTTTGGAAGAATTGGAAAAGCAAGATCCCTGCGGAGAATTTGATGATGATGACTTCACGCTCAAGGTGAACAGCTTCCTAAAGGCTTTTGAGGAACATCAAAAATCACTGCAGGAAGTCGACAACTTAAATAAACCAGATGTCCATACAACTTTAGGCTGTAGCAAGGTCGTCGCACCCCAGCGACGAAGTACCGTGCGTTTTGCGGACGTTCTCGAAGAAATTAATTCTTCTCAGATAAAGGACTCTGTATCACGGCAATCACGCTTTACAACCCCCTTGACTTCCGTAGCACCTGTAGTATGGTCAACACCCTTTGCGAAGACAACGAGTGGGGAGGAAGAGCTGAGTAGTCCAATAGGAGGAAAAGAAGATTATCAACCACAAAGGTTACAATGTTCTAAACCTGCCCAAGAGATGAGATTGACCTCACGTCTTCATCTACAAGACCTCTGGGAAAGCCGACCTCAGAAGGGACACTCCTAACGGTCGATACAAGACGTATTATATCGTTGTAAAAATGAGACATTTCGATAAACTTGAATGGAATGATGTGATTGCTGGACTAAAGAACCTTCGCCTCGCTCTAGAAAAAGATGAACAGAAAAAATGCCGTATTGCAAATTCGGGAGACTTGCTTGGTTCGCTGCCCCAAGATAAAATGCGCGACACTTTGGCCCCTATTTTCCGGGGTGATAATATCCAGATCACCATTTGTCATGGTACAATTGAAGTGCCCCCGGAGAACTTAAGACAAGAAATAATAATGGAATGTCACGAGAGTCTAGTGGGTGGACACAAAGGCGTGACAAAAACGTATAGGCGCGTCCGAGAACGATTCACATGGCCCGGCCTGCGAGACCAAATAAACAACTACATACGAAATTGTCGTAGTTGTCTGGAGAATAAACTCATGCGAGCCCGTACACACGAGCCTATGGTGATTACCGACACACTATTTGGCGTATTTAACAAAGTGTCACTTGACACTGTAGGAAAACTCCCTACAACTCCGAATGGGAACCGCCATATACTAACTATGCAGGACAACTTCAGCAAGTATTGCATAGCGGTACCCATACCAGATGTTAAAACAAACACCATCGCACATGCCGTTGCTACTCACCTCTTTTCTCTGTCCGGTGCCTCGAAGTGATCGAGTGATCGAGGAGGAACATTTGTGAGTAAAATGATGCGGAAAATGGAAAAACTTTTCAACATGAAACAATTGACGACTTCCGTCGGTTCATGAAGCCACGGAGTTTACTCCCTACGAATTAGTCTTCGGAAGAACCGCACGGGTACCCACCTCGTTTGCGTTTGATGACCACCTGGAAACCTATAGCATCTACTTGCATGACCTAAACGTCCGATTAAAGGAGATTCAGAAAATCACTAAAAAGAATCTCATTGATGCAAAGAAAAGATCAAAGAAATACTATGATCAAAGTGCTAGGCCGTTAAACGAGAAAGTGAATGATCTAGTATACGTGGTGAAAGATGTACGCAATGGAAAATTAGATTCGCGAAGTCATGGTCCATACAAGGTCGTAGGACTAACTGATAACCATAATGTAATTCTAGAAAGTGAAGATGGCTCGCGATTTATGAAACATGCCCACAAGCTTAAGGTAATTAAGATTTAGGCCGTTTAAAATAATGAAAACAAAGTATTATTTTCCTTTATGTACCTACTCCTACACTGACTCGAAATATTACACTAATCAATGAACAAGAGTTTCAGGATCATTTAATATCATATGATTGGGCGAATTTATCCTCAGTTCGTGACGTGAATACAAAGGTAAACGGTCTAATTACTATTTTGACTCAGGCATTTAACGAATTCGCGCCTTTATATGTACCACGTTCTCGAAGGGAAACGGCCCCATGGATTGCTACAGAAATAAGAGAATTGATAAGAAATAGGGAAACGAAACGTAGGTTAGCAAGAAGAACCTGGAATAGTAGTATACAAGCGGAATTTCGCAAGCTTCGGAATCTTGTTCAGACGAAAATTAGGGACTCTCACAGCCAATTTAACTTTAACGCAATCAGAAATAAAAACAAAAAAGAAAACATTTTTCATCTTCTCAGGCGCTTGCGTTTAATTCCACCTAAACAGGAATATCCTGATTAAATTTCTCTGCTAGTGAATTCCTTAAAACATTCATGTTGAACCTATTGTGACATAACTTCCAACTGCCTCTTCCAATTTACCTCAGCAAACTTTTGATGAACATGATTTCTTCTTTTCTGATATTACTCCTGAGACTTTCCTCAAGGAAGTAATGGAAGTTAATTCTAATGCGATCGGTATGGATGGCATATCGATAAAAATGATTCGGTTAGCTCTTCCAGTTATCTTCCCAATATTATTGGAGATTCATAATGCATCTTTACAAAGTGGTATTTTTCCAAATATATTGAATATATGCACTAATGCAACCGAAACCTAAAATCACCAGTCCCACTTCCACTAAAGACTTCCGGCCAATTTATAATTTTAATGTTTTATCAAAGCTACTTGAACGGGTGGTGCACAGACAACTAAGACATTTTCTAGATACTAATAAATTATTAGACCCTATGCAATCGGGCTTCAGAGCCAAACATAGTACACTCACAGCGTCCCTGAAAATCACTACTGATGTTAAGCTGGCGATCGATAAAAAAGAGATTACGGTTGTGGTACTTTTTGATTTTTCTAAGGCTTTTGACACAGTGAACCACAGTTTACTTTTACAAAAACTCAAATATTTCAAAATGTCAAATTCAGTAATAAAGTGGTTTGCCTCCTATTTAAGTAATCGTTTACAAAGTGTAAAGACTAGTAATGCTGATATGTCTGAATGGGTGGAAGTTAAGAGTGGAGTTCCGCAGGGGTCCACATTTGCACCTACGCTTTTTAACTTGTATACCTCTGATCTTGGAAGTGATCTAAAATTTTGTAAGTATCTTAAATACGCCGATGACTTCGAATTGTACCATTCCACACCTGCTGCAGAATTGAATAGACTTCTCAGTCAGATTCAAGAGGACATAGATGGGGTATTGCTTTAACCTCAGAATAACGGTCTTGCTTTGAATCCAACTAAAACCAACGCTATTATTATTGGGCCTTCGGCTTCTCCCTCTGTGGATGCACTCGCTCACCTCCCTCCTTTGAGGGTTGGTAATGTTACTACTGTTTTTCAAGAATCGGTCAAGGATTCAGGATACTTGCTCAACCGTACTCTGTCTTGGAAAGAGCATGTAATGGCTATTTCTCGGAACACCTACAGAATTCTACAGCAATTAAATAAAAACAAAGACTCCTTACCTACCTCAAGTAGGATTCTACTAGTTAGGAGTTTAATTCTACCGTTCTTCGATTACGGATGTATTGCTTATGATGATATAACGGACGAACTGAATGGAAAGCTAGGAACGGGCACTAAATGCATGTATCCGTTTTATATACAATTTACCAAAAAGTGAACATATTACTCTCTATCGGGAGAGAGTTGGGTTCTTGCCTGTGGCTAAAAGGAGACCATTTTTTACGGGCATTTTGTTCTTTACAATATCTAGAAATGAAGCTCCTCAGTATTTACGTGAATATTTTACTTTTGTTGGTAAAAATCGTCTATGGAATAGAATACCACTAATTATCAGGGAAGGGCCCTCTCATTATCATTTTAAAATTGAATTTTTTAAGTATTTATTCAATGATTCAAATAATGTACTCGGAATTACCCCTTGGTAATAAATTTAGTATTATGTTGACCTCTTAGTACTAATGTAGTTTCTGATTTTATTGAACACATATCGTACAATTACAACACTACTATGTACGTCTATGTTTAATATTAATTGATAGTATTAATTTACTGTTAAATACACATACTCAGTTACTGTTCCGCGATCCTAGTTTTAAGAATATTACCATGTCTATTTTGTTCCTTAGAGGGCTATTTAGCCCTAGGGGCTTTTTCAATAAATTACAATTACAAATTACATAAAGCAACTGTGCAATTACGATTAGGGATCTACAAGAGATTAGGCCAAACTTAGAGTATTTTGTGAAACAAGGTAAACACAGGCATTAAAACTAAAGCTAGAAAAGAAAGGAAAAACTAAAAATATATTAAATTCGAATAAATTCAATGAAGTCCGGGATTATCCAGGAATTATCTTGTTCCAAAATAATTCCGGGTGGTGAACCGCTAAATTGTTTTTTTTTCTCTCTATAATTTTCCATAATTTAATCATGGCATAATACAATTCACTACAAAATAACTTCGATAGAAATTTTCAAGAACTCTTTATCAAAGACATACAGAATCATTTATTCCGAAATGTTTCTGGGGTGGGGATTATAATCTTGTCCATCGTAACCCAAAAATAAGGGTGGTGAAAATACCGAAACACACGCCGATGCTCTCTTCAATGTGTATTTTCTGCTCCTATCCTTAAACAAATCCTGTACTGTAATCAAGTGTAATTTAATTAAAGGTATGAATACATTTTAACTGATAAATGTTAAATTAAGTAAATTAAAGTGTATCCAAACGCAACTTCTGTTCATAGGGAAAGAAAATAAAAGCAGAATTATTCAATTATCCTAAAGTGTATGGCCCGTGTCTTTGGATCCTTCTATGTTATGTATATGCAGCGACCGGCATTGGACAGGGCGAACATCTGTACAGGATCACTCCCCTTACCAGCAGTACCAGAATTTACTACGAGAAGGAGGGACTAATGCGAAGGAGTGTTAGTGTCTGGAGACTCACCATTTTCATGGACGTTCAAAAATATCAGAATTTCCTAGAGACATATGGACGCAGAACTAAATCTCTACTGGAGAATTGCAAAGTCACACTCAGCGAAAACTGCATCAACATCTTCGAATCTTAAAAATTGACTAGGAAACATGACGTTGTTGAAAATCTTTTGAAGGGCGTTCGACTCGAGATGGAAGAACTGGAACGTGGGATTGAAAATCTTCATCCATAAAGCCTACCGACGAACATCAGACAACGGAGAGCATCCCCGATTCTAGGATTTCTGGGTGGAATAATTGGACCTGTTGCAGGACTTGTCACCTATGATGATGAGCAACTATTAGACGCAAAAATCAACGAAGTAAATGATGGACAAAAGAATTTATCTCACCTCGTTGGGCAACAAACCCATGTTTTGAGAGCTAATCTCGAGCAAATTCATCGAAGAAAAGAAAATGAAGAAAGACAGCTTAATCAGTTTAAACTTGATTTAACCAATACTGCAGTGATGGTCAATCAAATTAGAGAATATATGCCACAAATAAACTACACAAACGCTTTAAATCAAATGTTGAGAATGATGGGAGCCGGATTGGATAGCTACACAAGATCAGCCGATCAACTCCTAGATGCCATACACGACGCTAGAAGAGGGCATCTAAATTCCTCTCTGTTAACCACTAACCAACTAGAGGTTGTGTATCGAGATTTACAGGACCATGCTTCCAAACTCATGTTTGCTACTCGAGGACCACAAGTCAGTGTCGAGGAATTGGCACAATTATCAACATCAACGATCATGGTGAGGAATGGATCTTTAAGGTTCGTACTGGATATACCACTTCTCGAAAAAACAGATTACCAACCATATTCATTCAATACCCGTACCTCAAGAAATATTTGTAACCAACTCTGGCCGGGCGTATATAAATTCTAAGTCTAGATATATCGCCGTAGATGAATCTCAAAGAACCTACATCCTAATGACAGAACATCAATTCTTGGTATGTAAAGTACCTTCAGCAATATCAGCTTTGCAAGGGAGATCTTATCATCCACAAGACGCCGTCCAGTAAAACTTGCGAAAGTGAGATGCTGCTCCTCCCAACACAAGACACGTTTAAAATCTGCGATATCAAAATTTCATACCAGAGCGACCCATATTGGATCAAGATGAACACTTTAGCGGAATGGATTTACTCTCTCCACAGGGAGCAGTCAGCAGAATTAATCTGCCCAATGCAACCCTTAAAAAAATTCAGTTATTAAAATTGGGAATAGTTCAATTAGCTCCAGGCTGTATATTGAAAAAAAGGCCGAAATTTTAACGAGTCTTTCAGTCAATCAACATTCAACAGAATTCATCCATACACCAACTCTACATTTAAACCTAACAAAAATATTACCTATCGTTGGACACAATAACAAGAAAATTAACATCACGGAATCAATGCTTATAAGATCATCAAAAGAAGATGTTACCTATCGACAAAATTACAAAAATGAAGAATCCTTATGGGAGATCGAGAAGAAATTAGAGGAATTCAGTGATCGCAAGGCATTCTGCAAAAATCATTTAACCCTTACTCATGGGTCATATATTGGATTAGGGTTATTAACAATCCTGGGACTAATAACCGATTTTTGTCACTCTCAAATCTCAATAGTAATATTAGACTGTATCGCTTGTATTAAGAAGGAGCGATCTAGGAGGTCCAGTATTAGTGACATTAAACGAAATACTCAAAATTTCGAAAAAGCTGACCTCGGAAAACACCATGAAGATGAGTTAAAATTACCAACAATAGCTCCAAGAGCCACTAACACGAATTAAAATCAGAACCTCTCCAAGGAAATCATCCAGCGGGCTCCTGAAAAAGCAGCCAATACATCAAAAGTATCGAGGATGCCCTTACCCAAAGTTAAACTACCGGTGCAAACACTTCAACCCGTGTGAAGTGATCAGTGATTCTGAGTGATCCTTATGAAAACAAAAGAGGAAGAAAATGCCCCTAAGTGTCAATACGCAAAAAGTCCAAAATTTTAAAAGTGGCTGGCGTTAAATGTAAATTACATCACTTTTCGATATAATGTCTAAGGCGCTTGTGTGAATGGAGAATTTAAAAATAACTACTAAGCACGTATATGTAAACAAAACGCGTGTAAACCAAGGATAGTTTAAGTCGTAAAACGTTCCGAAAAGTTATCTTATAAGTTTATTACCTGCTTACATAACTCAGAAATTTTACTGTAAGAAAATAATTAATCCAACTAGCATGAGCTGGCCGCGACAACGACGTCATTATTATTTAAAGTTAGTCATTGGCCAGGAACGACGTATTCAAACGGTACCACCAACCCGACCCCTTATTTTTGATTAGATATCAACGGACGTCGCCCTTCAAACGGCACCAACGGACCCACGTTTCTATAAAATTCAGACGAACCGGGACGGTATCGAATGACGGCATCATCGGACCTAATTTGACCAATTTAATTGACTCACCTAGACAGATCTACAAACGGACGTAAAACACTTTCGGACCTTCAGTGGACGGAAGGCAGAACGCGAATTTAAGTGACATAACGACGTACAGACGTGTAGCCATCTAAATTCAAAACCAGCAGAGATCGTTTCCTACCGTCAAGGATTTATCGATTCTGCAAATCAGCTTAGTGCACCCAGAATAGAAACGGCGATTCGGGCCCAGTGCAGTTCTCTACGAAGTGCAGTGGTCCAGGGAAAGGTGTGAACCTGACAAGTTACATCCTATCCCAAAAACAAGCAATCTAATCCTTGCCCGTTCCTTTCTTCTCTCTGGCGAATGAAGTGTGGCGGTAGCTATAAGTTAGGGTAAGTCAAATGTGAAATTACTTTGTTTTCTTGATTCCTTTGGAATTTCACCCTCTTTTCTTTATTCCATTCTCTTTTAATTTGAATAAATTCAAATTAAACTAGAGTCAGTGCGTTGGTTATTCAATAGAAAACCCTTTTCATCATTAAAATTCAACGGTAACAGGACAGCCGAAAAAGGAAACATCTTGAATTAATAGGATGGTAGTCACGATCCCACAAAATTAAACAAATTAATAAATTAATTTGGCAGTTTGAACCTCCGGTACATTATGTAATGGTTAAAGCTCTTTCGCAGGTTCGTAATATTAAAAATTATTATCTTGTGCGTAACAAAAATAATTTTTTAAATAGTATTGTATTTTTTTATGTGAATGATTTTTGCTCTTTCCCCATGTTTAAAACAATAATTTAAACGAAAAAGCTATCTTACACAAGAGACAAAAATGAAGAATGGAATAATTAGAAGAAGGTGAGAGGACAAGGTCTTTAAATGACTTGTAAAATTTTTATTTTGAATTACAACAAGAAGTTTATTGCAAAGCGTAACAGAAAAATTTAGAATTACACATATTTTAATATCAGCCCCCTTCGCCCCCTTCCCTGGAGAAAACACGTCTCGTCGATGATAACATACATACGTATATAAAGATTGAAAAGACCACAAACAAATAATTAATTGATTATAACATCTCACGGGACAAGTTAGACTTCCTGCAGTTAGGAAATTACTTTCGTTACTTTGTTACCACTTAAGGTAAATCGCCGCTTAAGCTCTCACATCACCTAATCAGTTCTTCTCACTTTTCAGGAGAAACAAAAAACTGTTTTATTCTGAAACTGCTAGTTGTTTGTTCTGAAAGAGGTTAATATGGTGGCTCCCCGGATCTATTCAACTGATCTTTTCATTCAAATGAAAAGTACACAAATAGTTGAAAATTTCAGAAAAACCGCAACTTTCTGGCATTATTTAAATCGAAGTATTATTAAAAATAATAATAAATTGCTCAAACAATTAATGACGTTAACTTTAATTAATTTTTTACCTCAATCTAATTGAAAATTGGACAATAAGTTCCTTTACAAAGCCGCGGAGGAAGCGGCCGAGACCCTTGCCCTGAATTTTAACATCAGAAGTGAGGAAAGTGCACTACTCCATCTAGATGCTTCACTTCTAAAAAGCGAAGTGAAGAAAGCAGAAGTTGAGAATTTTCACCAACAGCTACTCGACAATAAAATGCACGGAAACTTTCACAGAAATGTAGAAAAACAGTCATTGTCGAAAGAGAAAACTTTTGCTTTCCTCAGATCATCAGGGCTTAATTCAGGTACAGAGGGTTTTATTTTTGCATGCCAGGACAGTGTCATTTCCACCTTAGCATACCGTGACCGTGATAGGTGCAGAGCGTGTCATGCACACGCAAAGTACATAGAACACATACTATCGGGGTTTCCGACCCACGCAGGACCGACGTATATCTATAGATATAATTCGGCCTAAGAGTGCTTTATTACCATCTTTGTCGCTCTTACGGCGTTGGTCGTCACCCTGCTCTGCCGAACGCTGCAAGGGAGATAGAGTCAATTGTCCAAAACGAGAAGTGCCAAATTGTCTGGAACTACAATTTTCGGACAGCAGTCTCCGTTGCACACTCGAGGCCTGACATCGTTCTCCTCGACTTCGAGAAAAGAACTATATTCGTGATCGAATTCTCGGCTCCGTCCGAATACAACATCACTGCCAAGGAGAAAGAAAAGGAGGAGAGGTATCAAGACCTTAAAAGACAGTTGCAACGACTGTACCCAAAATATTCGGTACAAGTAATTGTCCTTGTGATAGGTGTTCTCGGAGGTGCGAAACTATCACTGGTTCGTAACCTTGAAGCCATAACCGCGTGCCAAAAATATGCCAAGGCACTTGCGAGATGGATGCAGAAAGCTGTGACCACCCATCTCACGGTTGTGAGACGTGCCCATAGGTGTGATT
>CAKNYM010036382.1:0-13893 GCA_932195095.1 Andricus curvator | reverse complement strand
CCTATTTTTGACTGCAGATTTAAAAAGAGCGGGAAATTTCACGTCAAAAATATTCAATGAGAAATTTGCTTTTGTGACCTTAGAAAGGTCAAAAATCAAGGTCAAATGTCTAAAAAATGGTAAGATGCCCTTTTTGGATTTATCGTGGTTTTCTGAGAATAGCTTACGTTCAAGATGCTTCTAACAAGCCGATAAAATGTAAAAGTGTGAACCAACTTGACCATCTTGACCTTCAGATAAATTTTCAAGGTCATTTGAAGGTCAGGATGATTTTTTTTAAGGAAATCCCTATTTTAAACTGCGGATTTGAAAAGAGCGAAAAACTTTACGTCAAAAATGTTCCAATGAAAATGCATAAAAGTGTGTACAATTTTGACGATCTTGAAAATTTATCAGAAGGTCAAGATCGTCAAGATGGTACAAATTTTTACAAACTTTCCATAGAACATTTTTTACGTAAAGTTTTTCGTTTTTTTCAAATCCGCACCTTAAAATAGGGATTTCCTTTTTAAAAAATCATCTTGACCTTCCAATGACCTTGAAAATTTATTTGAAGGTCAAGATGGTCAAGTTGGTTCACACTTTTACATTTTATCGACTTGTTAGAAGGATCTGGAACGTTTTCTATTCTCAGGAAACCACGATAATTCCAAAAAGGGCATCATACCGTTTTTAGACATTTGATCTTTATTGTTGACCTTCCTGAGGTCACAAGAGCAAATTTGTCATTGAATATTTTTGACGTGAAATTTTCCGCTCTTTCTAAATCCGCAGTCAAAAATAGGGGTTGTCATTTAGAAAAATTGTCTTGACCTTTAAATGACCTTGAAAATTGACCTCAAGGTCAAAATTAATAGTGTTGTTGAATGACCCCCTATGTTCTGTACGATTTTGTCTGAAATTTTTTTTTGTAGATGGAGTATTTTATTGATATATAAAACTTTTCACATATAAACAGATTATTGTTGAAAGCCTCTGATTTGATACAATATATCATTTTGAAATCCTAATAGTTAAACGTATTGAAATTCAAAATGATTGATTGTTAAGTGTTTCGAATTCAGCTTTCAAAGCTTGAATTTTTTAATTCATTGACTATAAGTATCAAGTATTTTTGTAAAAAGATTTTTTTTCAAATTTAATTTTTTTTCCGTAACATTTGGTTATTTTCTAGGCATAAATTAGTTTATAGTTTTCAATCTGGGAAAGGTAAAAAAAATTGATATTCTGATCAAAACTTAAAAAATGTACCAAAGTAAAAATTTGTGACTGAGCTGTGCTGTACTAATTGTTATTTAAAAATTCGATTTTAAAAATAATTTCGTTAATATGTTTATGGTTCAATATTATAATAAAATAAATAAATAATTTGGAGTACAAAAATGTACGCGAACTTGATAGACGTTATAAGAGATAAGGGGTGAGAAGTGGACAGGTCTGGGGGGGGGGCAGTCATTCGTCTAACTGTAAGTTTGACTTAAAATAAGGCCTGATTAGGTTAAATTGAAAATTCTTCTGTTCCCACGCTACGAGGGGAAAATATTAACCGATTTTCCTCAAATTCTCAGCTTATTATTTTTATGGCCACTGGAACGAATTCCCTGGGTGGGAGCAAAAAAATGAATTATAAAGAAAAAAATGTTGAACACCTGTAAGTTTATTAATTGGATCTAAAGACCGTTACCCCCCGCAAAATGAATATTCCCATATCAAAGCTTCTGACAGTTGAACCCCTTTGAACTGCTGGTCAATTAAGTTGTCGTTTTTCCGCTCTTGGGAGGAAACACGCTAGCGAGCGGAAATTGAACCTCGTCGATAGATTGGTAGCAAGCGAGGTAGCAAGTAGCAACACCTGCAGGTTCTTTGTTATGGCGTTCAGGACACGGAAAATGATCACTGTAATCGTCTTCGGTGGGGTTGAAGTGAAGTCGTGTCGATATTAAGTACATCCTGGTGAACCCCCGCAGAGTGAATCCTTCTGATTCAAAGTTCGTGGTCACTGAGTAGTGACTAGTGACTAGTGACGTCACTTCCCATCAACGAGATTGAGTTCCGCGCTAGGGAGTCGAGACCGGAAGTAATCGAGAGGAGGGCTCAACTACTCATTGGTAAATTTTGAAAGCCGTAACGGATATCGATATCGTTTTTAGGAGGAAGTTGGATCTGTAACGGTCGTCGGGATCGGGCTCGGGGGAGGTCTCGGTTCTCAGGTCCCACCTTCAGTCTGTTATGTGAGGAGACTCTGATTCAGAGGATTAAAAAATAGACCTGGATTTTGGGTAAACTTCTTCCTTTATAACCAGATTTCAATGTCAGGAGTTAGGTAACGGTCGTTTTGGAATTTCAAGTTGAAGCTTTTTTCTGAAATTTTTCTCGATGGTAATAACCGTAACATTTCGGAAATTTTAGCGAACATTTCATAGGAAAAATTTCGGAAGAAATTGGGAAATTCACTTAAAAGTTAGGGAATTTTTCTGAAAAAACTGTTGGGAAATTCATCAAAAGTTCGGGAATTTACCTAAGAGTTAGGGATTTTTTGGTACCACACAGTAGAGGAAATTTCGCAAAAGTTCGGGAATTCCCCTTGAAGTCAGGGAATTTTTCCTAACAAGTTTTAAACTGTAGGGAAAATTACCTAGAGGTTAGGGAATTTTTCCTAAAAAAATGAAGGAAAAATGTCATAAAACTTCGAGAGTTTGATTAAAAGTTAGGAATTTTTTTTAACAAACTTCAAACTGTAGGAAAAATTCAGAAAAAGTGTTTAGGCAATTACCTAGAAGTTAGGTAATTTTTCCTAGAAAAATGTAGGAAAAATGTCATAAAACTTCGAGAATTTACAGAAAAGTCAGGAATTTTTTTCTAACAAACTTCAAGCTGTATAGAGATAATTCAGGAAATGCCTGGGAATTTACCTAAAAGTTAGGGAATTTTTCTAACAAACTGTAAGGAAAATGTCGTGAAAGTTCGGGAATTTACCAAAAAGTTAGGGATTTTCTTGGTACCACACAGTAGAGGAAATTACGCAAAAGTTCGGGAATTCCTCTTGAAGTCAGGGAATTTTTCCTGAAAAATTTCAAACTGTAGGGAAAATTTAGAAAAAGTGTTTAGGACATTACCTAGAAGTTAGGGAATTTTTCCTAACAAAATGTAGGAAAAATGTCATAAAACTTCGAGAATTTGATTAAAAGTTAGGAATTTTTTTCTACAAAATTTCTAACTGTAGGAAAAATTCAGAAAAAGTGTTTAGGAAATTACCTAGAAGTTAGGGAATTTTTCCTAAGAAAATGTAGAAAAAATGTCATAAAACTTCGAGAATTTTATTAAAAATTAGGAATTTTTTCTAACAAACTTCAAACTGTATAGGGATAATTCAGGAAATGCCTGGGAATTTACCTAAAAGTTAGGGAATTTTTCTAACAAACTATAAGGAAAATGTCGTGAAAGTTCGGGAATTTACCAAAAAGTTAGGGATTTTATTGGTACCACACAGTAGAGGAAATTTCGCAACAGTTCGCGAATTCCTCTTGAAGTAAGGTAATTTTTCCTAAGGAATTTCAAACTATAGGGAAAATTCCAAAAAATTGTTTGAGAAATTACCTAGAAGTTAGGGAATTTTTCCTAAAAAAATGTAGGAAAAATGTCATAAAACTTCGAGAATTTGATTAAAAATTGGGAATTTTTTTTTTAACAAACTTCAAATTGTAGGAAAAATTCAGAAAAAGTCTTTGAGAAATTACCTAGAAGCTAGGGAATTGTTCCCAAAAAAATGTAGGAAAAATCTCATAAAACTTTGAGAATTTAATCAAAAGTCAGGAATTTTTGCTAACAAACTTCAAACTGTATAGGGAAATTTGTTTTTAGGAAATGTTTTAGGGAAAATTCAGGAAATGCCTGGGAATTTACCTAAAAGTTAGGGAATTTTTCTAACAAACTGTAGAGAAAATTTCGTAAAATTTCGGGAATTTACCAAAAAGTTAGGGAATTTTTGGTACCACACAGTAGAGGAAATTCCGCAAAAGTTCGGGAATTCCCCTTGAAGTCAGGTAAATTTTCCTAACAAATTTCAAACTGTAGGGAACATTCAGAAAAAGTGTTTAGGAAATTACCAAGAAGTTAGGGAATTTTTTCTAAAAAAATGTAGGAAAAATGTCATAAAACATCGAGAATTTGATTAAAAGTTAGGAATTTTTTTCTAACAAACTTTAAACTGTAGGAAAAATTCAGAAAAAGTGTTTGAAAAATTACCTAGAAGTTAGGGAATTTTTCCTAAAAAAATGTAGCAAAATGTGTCAAAACTTCGAGAATTTGATAAAAAGTTAGGCATTTTTTTCTAAAAAACTTCCAACTGTAGGAAAAATTCATAAAAAATATTTGAGAAATTACCTAGAAGTTAGGGAATTTTTCCTAAAAAAATGTACGAAAAATGTCATAAATCTTCCAGAATTTATTTAAAAGTCAGGAAATTTTTTTCTAAAAAACTTCAAACTGTCGGAAAAATTCAGAAAAAGTGTTTGAGAAATGACCTAGAAGTTAGGGAATTGTTCCTAAAAAAATGTAGGAAAAAAAGTCAAAACTTCGAGAATTTGTTTAAAAGTTAGGAATTTTTTTCTAACAAACTTCAAACTGTATAGGGGAAATTCAGGAAATGCCTGGGAATTTATCTAAAAGTTAAGAAATTTTTCCTAATTAACTGTAGTGAAAAGGTCGTAAAAGTTGGGGAATTTACCTAAAAGTTATGAAATATTGTCCCAACAAACTTCAAACATTAAGGAAAATGCAGCACAAGTTTGAAAATTTACGTAAAAATTTGGGAATTTTTCCTAACAAAACGTAATTCTAAAAATCTGAAAAAGTTACTTTTTCCAATGTATATTTTACATGGAAAATTTCTAGTTCCCGGCGGCACTTGTAAAATTGAAAATAAAATAAAATTAAGAAATGCATTTTTGTTAAAAAAAAAGATATTCAGAGATTCCGCAAGCCCCATCAACTTTAACACGTATTTCCCATAAGAAAAAAAGACGTTTTTGTAAATTTTATTCAGAATCGTCAATATTAGGTGAATTGAGTGGAAACTGACCATTTCTCTTGACAACTAGCTACAGAATACAATTAAATAATTACTTTTTTGAATATCACCCTTACAAGTCTGTTTTACAGGGTCCCAAAAAAACGCCATAAGTGAAAAATTGGGTTTTGCGAGTTTTTAGCGTTAATTATGATTTTTTTGCGGTTTTCTGAGTAAAAATTGTTTCTGATACATAAAATATTACTTTCTACTGATAATTATATTTTTATATAAATTGTTTAAACAATTTATTATTGTTATTAGCAATTTTCTCTTAGAATAAAGATAAAAAATCGCGGGTTTTCCGTATTTTTTGACTTATTTTCAACTTTTCAGTTATAGCAAGGCTGTAATCAATTATATTTAACAGAAATAATTGTTTAAACAATTCATCATCATTTATGATAATATTCTCTTTAAATAATGCGAGAAAGTTGCGGTTTTTTCTGAAATATATAACTTTTTGCCCACTTTTCACTTAGAGCGAGGTGATAATTATTGCAATTTAACAAACATAATTGTTCAAACAAATTATTATTGTTCATAACTATCTTTTCCTATGGTATTGCTAGATAGCTGCGGCTTTTTATAAAAAAATTTCACTTTTTGTCAACTTTTCACTTAGAGCGAGGTACTAATTATTGCAATTTAATAAACATAATTCTTCAAACAAACTATTATTGTTTATAACTATCTTCTCCTACAATAATGCTAGATAGTTTCGACTTTTTCTGAAATTTTCTACTTCTTGTCAACTTTTTAGTTATGAACAAATAACAAATGAACAATAAAGAGAATTTTTTAAATTTTTATTTACTGAGAACCTTTTTGTTTAAATTAATAATAATATTAGTATTTATTAGTTGTTTCTAAATAAAAAGTCAAAGAAAAGCCGCTAATTTCAGAAAAACCCGCGATTTTCTAGCATTACTCTATAAGAGGAGACAGTGATATACCATAATAAATTGTTTAAACAATTATTTTTGTTAACTTGCATTAATTATTATCTTACTAAGTAAAAAATGAACAAAAAGTGGAACATTTCAGAAAAAGCCGAAACTATTATTGTAGAAAAAGATAGTTATGAACAATAATAATTAGTGTAAACAATTTTCAATTAAATTTCATTAATTATTACCACAACCTAAGTAAAACCTGAACAAAAAGTTGAAAATTCCAAAAAAATCGCAACTTTCTAACATTATTAAAAAAGGATATTATTAAAAAAAATAATTAATTATTTTTAAAATTATGTTTGTTAACTTGAACTAATCATCACCTCACTCTAGTTGAAAAGTGGACCAAAAATGAAAAATTTTAGAAAAAACTGCAACTTTCTAGCATTATTTTCAGAGAATATTATAACAGATGATAACAAATTGTTTATACAATTATTTCATTTAAATTTAATTGATTATTGCTCTGTTCTAAGAGAAAAGTGCTAAAACCTATAATAAATTGTTTTAAAAAATTCTGTTAACATATAATTATCAGTAAAAGTAATATGTAATGTATTAGAAACAATGTGTATTTAAAAAAACCACAAAAAATCATAACCAGCGCTAAAAATTCGCAAACTACAATTTTCCACTTATGGGTTTTTTTTTTTTAAACCTACAAAACAGACTTATGGGGGTGATATCACAGAAAAATGTATTTATTCGTATTCTATAGATAATTGTGAAGAGAAATATTGAGTTTTAACTTGATTCAGTTAATATTGACGATTCTGAAAAAAATTTACAAAAATGTATTTTTTTCTTATGGGAAATACGTATTAAACTTCATGGGGCTTGCGCCACCTCTAAATATCATTTTTTTTAAACGCTTTTTTTATGGATTCGAACAAATTTGGGGGCAATATGCATGAAAAAGAGGAAATTCTGGGAGAGGAATTAGGGGAAATGAGGAAAGGGGAAATGACGGAGGAGAAACTGATGGAAAATGAAGGGAAGGAAATTAGGGCAAGTGATGAAAAATGAGTAGAAAGGAAGTAGGGAGAAATGGGATGAAGTAGGAGAGAAAGTAGGGAAAATGAGGGAATGGGATGTACTGGAAAATTTGGGGACGGAAATTAAGGGGAAGTGAGGGGAAATGAGGTGTTGGGAACTAGGGGAAGTAGGAGAAATGTGAGGAGGGGAAGTAGAGGTGAGGGAATATTATTGAAATGAGGGGTGGGGAAGAAGGGGAAGTGAGGAAAAAGAGGAGAGGAAGTAGGGGAATGGAGGGCGAAGAAGGGAGGGACGGGGAAGTAGGGGAAATAAGGAAAATGAGGAGTGGGGCAGTACTAGAATTGGAGGGCCAGGGAAGGGGAAGTATGGAAAGTGATGAAAGGGGAATCAGTGGAAGTGAGAGGAAGTGAAATAAGGGGTTAGGAACTAGGTGAAGTAGGGCAAGTAGAGGAAATGAGAGAAAGGGAAGTAAAGGTGAGGGGAAATCATGGAAATGAGAAGTGGGGAAGTAGGGGAGAAAGAAGATGTGAGGAGAAAGAGGGGAAGAAGTAGGGGGAATAAATAGCTGGAAGTGAGTGGTGGTGAGGTAGGGAAAGTGAGGGGTAATGAGGAGGGGGTAGTAGGAGAAGTGGACGGCAAAGGAAGGGGAAGTATGAAAAGTGATGGGAGGGGAATCATTGGAAGTAAGGGGTGGTGGAATGAGGGGTTAGGAACTGGGGAAAGTAGGGGAAATAGAGTAAGTATAGGAAATTACAGGAGGGGCAGTAAAGTTGAGGGGAAATTATGGAAATGAGGAGTGGGGATGTAGGGGAAGCGAGGGGAAATGAGGAGTAGGCCAGTAAGAGAAGTTTAGGGCGAGGGGTGGGGGACTATGGAAAGTGATGGGAGAGGAATGAGTGGAAGTGAGGGGAGATGAAATGATGGGTCGTAGAGGAAGGGAAGTAGGGGAAGGGAAGTGTTGGATGAGGAAGTGAGGAGAGGGGGAAGTAGATGAGGAAGATGTTGGGGAAAGGAGGGGGAAGTGAATATTGATCTGTGGGTTGGATTGGAAGGGGGGAGAGGGGATTGTAGGAAGAATGAAATAAGCATCGTTTGCAGAGAGGAAGATATGAGAAGTGACGAAGGTAATTGAGCTTGTTTACTCGCACCATAAAAAATGTGCGTAGAGCCGGAGGGAACATTTAACACAGGATGCGCTCTTCTGGGTACAAGAGTGTCAGTAACTCAGTACTGAACATCATATGAGTTACTTTTGCGATGCACATAAATACGAACTGCAGTGTTATCATACCATGTACTCTCAACCATGATATCACCGTATCAGGATATAAAAACAAAAAATAATTTCAGAATCTCAGAAATAATTTTTTAATTAAGATTGAAAAGAAATCCATTTTATCATGAATAATTTTTGCAAAATAAGCAGGAAAGGGATTCATCATTAAAAAATAAACTTTCAAAACAACCTCACTTTTCGGCTCATTAGAGACAAGAATAACATAATGAATTATTATTTATTATTATTATACCATTAAGCCATTTCCCTTTGGGATATAGTCAACAAAAAACCAACCTCTCACTTTTTCCTTTCTCCGTCCTTTTTATACTACGAGGAACCAACATGTTTCGAAGCCAATTTAGACCTCCTCATCAGGGATTATTTATAGGGAATAACTAAAGGTATGAAAAAAATTAATATACCTGTAAAGAAAATATTTCAATTAGTAATAATTAAAAATTAATTAAGTTCAATGTAATCAAATATATAGATTGAGAAATTGATTGTTTAATAAGAAAGAATTCTTTCTATTATCTAGTCAAAGAAAATTACTTTAAACAATTAATTACTCTATCCCGTACTTTGTTATATCTTAAGAGGTCCCTTTTTAAATTGATAGCCTTGTTACCTTCTCTCTTTATAAATAACATCTCCATGAATTCTCTCTTTTTCTTATTTTTTCATGATAAAGAATTTTAATATCATTCCAATCCAAGTCATGACTATGTGTAACTTTATGCTTTGAAAGGACTGAGTGATATCTAGGACTTCTGTGAAAATTATTTTCATGTTCATTTTTCCTTAGTTGCAATCTTTACAATTAATTTTGTAAATTACACGTTTTTTGTTTAGCCTTTCATTTCTATCTTTTCCCAATTTTACAATCATACTGCTCTTAAAAAGAACTCTATAAATAGTATGTAAACCTAATTTTCCCAACATTGATTTCAAAATCTTCGAGATTTTACCACAATATGGAAAAGAACAACAGTATTAAACGTATTATAATCTTCTATGTTTATTTTATTTTGATCATTGTTTTTATTTTTAATATAATTTATTCTCTTATGCGCATGTTTTTCAATGAACTCAAAAGGGTAATGGTTAAGAAAAAGAATTTGTTTACATAGTTCAATATTGTTTTCATGGAAAACTGGATGTGATAATTTAAGGGCTCTATCAATCGAATTTTTAATAATTCCTATCTTATTTTGAATAGAATGATTTGAGAGTAAACTGAGTATTCTACCTGAACAAATCTTTTTCCTATGCCAGTCAGTGATAATATGTCTTTCATCGGTTTTAATTAAAGTAATCCAGAAAATTTAATTTTCCTTCATTTTCAATTTCAACAGTATATTGTAATCTTGGGTGTATACTATTAAAAGCATTAAGAAGAGTGTTAACATTATTTGTATGTGCACTAAGTACTGAATCATCAACATATCTTGCATAAAAATCAATATTTTATAGCATCAAGAAATTGTTTTTTCGGAATTTTGGTATTAATTTTAATTAAATCCAAACGTTTTTGTATAGAATTCCTGAAAATAAAACAAGAATTGAACGATCAAATTTGGACAAACACCACAAAATTCTGCTATTGCAATTCCTAAAAACAGAAGAATTTGTTTCTTTGCACAAAAATAAAAAAAAGGAAAGAAAAATGAGAAGGCAACCAACCAAATCCCCTTCCTTCTATTTTTTATTTCTTTCGTCTTTTTTATTTTTATTATTATCAAATCACAATCTGAAAGCATGCACAATATTTACCAACGTTTCGGTGCTCACACAGCACCTTTATCAAGGCAAGAAAAATTAGAGCGGGTAGGAACAGCGACGAAATAACGACGCTATCGCCTCGATACCTGACAACTGAATGTGGGTCAAAAGACAAATCCATTATAAACAAAGAAGAAATGAGAGAAAGTCAAGACGCATGAAAACTTATTGCTAAATGTAATAATCATACTAAAATAACTTTTGTGTAATTTATCCAAATCAGTTTTTAAATTAATAGACAACTTATTTTGTTTTTTAATATAAAGTATTTTCATGAATTCTCTCTTTCTCTCATTACTTTCACTGTGTAAAATTTCAACATTATCCCAGTCAAACTCATGATCAACATCAACAAACCCTCTCGTATGTGTAGCAAGAACGCTCTTATAACAACGTCCTAAACGAACATCACTTTTGTGTTCCTCCACCCTAGTATTAAGAAGTCTGTCAGTCTGTCCCACATAAGTCATCTTACAGATCTTGCAAGTGATCTTGTAAACAACACCACCTTTTTCAAATTTATCTAAAGGATCTTTACCAAAAGTTATTATTGAATCCATTTGAAATGGTATACGGAAAATAGTATGAATATTAAATTTTTAAAATATAAATTCAATAGTTTTCGAAATTTGACCAAAAAAAGAAAGAACACAAGTATTGAAAGAACTATATTCCTTCAATTCTTCCTGATTATCTGTAGATGAAATGTTACTTTGTTTGTTTTTGATTTGTTGAATTCTAATTGTGATATGTTGCTCAGTCAACTTTTGTGGGTAATGATTAAGAAAAAGGATATTCCTAACAATATTCAAATTCTTTTTATGAAATGAAATGTGGAACAAACCTAGAGCTCTCTCAACTAAGTTTTTGATTACTGCAATTTTGATTGGTTATTTCAACTATTAACACTCCCACAAAATTTTTAGAACAAAACTTTAATTTGATACTTAAAAACTCAGTTACAACTTCCAAATACAATATTAAAAATAGCTGGGGATTCCAAAAAATTATTATTAAAAAAACTGTTCCTGATGACCATGTAATGATTTCTTTGGATGTTGTTGCAATGTTTCCAAGTATACCCCTTGAATTGGTTAAAGAGGCAATTTTGAATAGATGGGATAATATAAAAACACGTATTCGATTAAGTCAAAAAGATTTTATTGAAGGGATACTTTTCATTGTGAACTCAACTTATTTTAAATTCAATGGATCTTTTTATAGGAAAAAATTCGGTACTCCTATAGGTTCAGTCATTTCTCCGATTTTAGCAGAAATAGTTATAGAAGATTTTGAGGTCTTTGCTATCAAGAAGCTGGATTTTGTTTTGCCCTTTTACTTTTGGTATGTTGATGACACCTTATTATGTGTTCCTCTAGCAAAGTTACAGGCAGTTTTTGATGCTTTTAATAGTTTTCATTCAAAACTTCAGTTCACCCATGAAATAGAGAACAATAATAGAATCAGTTTTTTGGACGTAGAAGTAATTAAGGGTCAGGATGGTAATATTATTACCAATTGGTATAGGAAAAGTACATATTCAGGTAGAATTTTAAATTTCTTTTCGGCTCATCCTTTTCAAAACAAAATTGCAGTAATCAAAAACTTAGTTGACAGAGCTCTAGGTTTGTCCCACATTTCATTTCACAAAGAGAATTTGAATATTGTTAGGAATATCCTTTTTCTTAATCATTACCCACAAAAGTTGATTGAGCAACATATCACAATTAGAATTCAACAAATCAAAAACAAACAAAGTAACATTTTATCTACAGATACCCAGGAGGAAATATTATATATAGTATGAAGTATTATATATAATATTCATTCGTTTTATACATTTTTTATATAAAGCAAATGAATATTATATATAATACTTCACACTATATATAAACTATATATAATATTTCCGCCTGGGTAATCAGAAAGAATTGAGAAAATATAGTTCTTTCAATACTTTTGTTCTTCCTTTTTTTGGTCAAATTTCGAAAACTATTGAATTAATATTAAAAAAATTTAATATTCATACTGTTTTCCGTATACCATTTAAAATTAATTCAATAATAACTTTTGGTAAAGATCCTTTAGATAAATTTGAAAAAGGTGCTGTTGTTTACAAGATCACTTGCAAGATCTGTAAGATGACTTA
This sequence comes from Andricus curvator, assembly GCA_932195095.1. NCBI lineage: Eukaryota > Metazoa > Arthropoda > Insecta > Hymenoptera > Cynipidae > Andricus > Andricus curvator. The sequence goes on along the minus strand of CAKNYM010036382.1, from coordinate 1,663 downwards.
TGTGGGACAGACTGACAGACTTCTCAATACTAGGTGGAGGAACACAAAAGTGATGTTCGTTTAGGACGTTGTTATAAGAGTGTTCTTGCTAGACATACGAGAGGGTTTGTTGATGTTGATCATGAGTTTGACTGGGATAATGTTGAAATTTTACACAGTGAAAGTAATGAGAGAAAGAGAGAATTCATGGAAATGCTTTATATTAAAAAACAAAATAAGTTGTCTATTAATTTAAAAACTGATTTGGATAAATTAAACAAAAGTTATTCTAGTATGATTAATTACATTTAGCAATAAGTTTTCATGGGTCTTGAATTTCTCTCATTTCTTGTTTGTTTATAACGGATTTGTCTTTTGCCCCACATTCAGTTGTCAGGTATCGAGGTGATAGAGTCGTTAATTCGTTGCTGTTCCTACCTGCTCTAATTTTTCTTGCCTTGATAAAGGTGCTGTGTGAGCACCGAAACGTTGGTAAATATTGTGCATGCTTTCATATTGTGATTTGATGATAATAAAAATAAAAAAGACGAAAGAAATAAATAAGAGAAGGAAAGGGATTTGGTTGGTTGCCTTCTCATTTTTCTTTCCCCTTTTTCATTTTTGTGCAGAGAAACAAATTTTTTTGTTTTTAGGAATTGCAATAGGAGCATTTTGTGGTGTTTGTCCAAATTTGATCGTTATTCTTGTTTTATTTTCAGGAATTCTATATATTAACTTGATTATTGGACGTTAAATGGGATTTTGAATTTCATTTTAATCTAATTTAAAATGCTTAAATTTCAACATAGCTATTACATCAAAACAGACAAATATGTGATATAAAGGTATTATTACATTGTCAATTAGTTTTAAGAAAGCATGACTATTTTTGATTGATGTTTTTGAGATTTCTATTGATTTTTTAATAATTTGACTCAATAATTCCTCCAATTTTCTAGTTGGAAAACCTATTGTTGAAATAACTGGTCGTAGAGGGTAGTCAGCTTTGTGAGCTTTAACAAGGCCATAGGCTAAGGAGAGATTAGTACTCGTATCAATATCACATCTTTCAATATTGTTTCCTAAGTATTTATTAGTTCTCATTCTGTATGAAATTTTAAAAGTCCCTTTTTGAAGCATTTTGGTGGGATGATTAGGAATCAATTGAAAACTATCTTCATCATTCTAGATAATAGATATGCAACATTTTTTGAATATGAACATCCCTATGAATCGCTACTGTAATACTGGATGACTTTTTGAGCAAATTTTTTCTTTAATTGAACCCTCATTCAATTCCTTTTCTAACCAAGTTTTTGGATTATCATTCTTTAAAAAATCATTAGATAAACCAACAAACTGTGATCTAAATTCATCAATTTTATTCTCAGGTATTTTTTTAATATTGGATTCAGTGTCTTTAATTATTTCAAGTAATTGAATACAGTTTTTTCCCAAAAATTTGTTGCTAAAACCATGACCTAATCTCAAAATGTCAATAACTCTGTGTGGAATAATTACATTAGAAATATTCAAAAACCAGGGGTCTGGTTGATCATGAAAAATAACTGAGTGAATATTTAAATGCAATTTTTGTACATCTTGCTCTTTAAGAATGTTTAAAATTTTGCGATCATTTTTTACATTCTCATCTAGAGAAGGTATTAGATTTGTGTAAAATTTG
>CAKNYM010036380.1:38361-62451 GCA_932195095.1 Andricus curvator | reverse complement strand
GATGGTAATGGACAGGGAGTGACGTGGATGAAAAAACTGGAAGAAGTAAGAGAAAGCAAGGGAGCAGGGCAGAGCCAAACGGGTAATCCTGTCTAATGGAAAGTAACTAGCAAAAATTTTAAATTTTTCAATCGGTGAAAATGTATTTGATGGTAAGAGAAAACGGAAGCCCTGGAAGATCGCTCATTTGTAGAAGTTTAAGAACCAATAGTATTAATATTATTGTTATTTTGAGTAAAGCGAAACATTAGAATATAAGCAGCGGTTAAGCTAGGTTAAGGATGAAATGTAAATATATGTACAGGGAGCGGAGGCCCTCAAACCCGTAAAAGGGAGAGATTAAATATCCATACATACATACATACATACATACATAATTAATTATGATATCATTTACTTTAAATTTAATTTACTTAATTCCCTTTTTACATTCTCATTCTAATGAGAAGGTATTGGTTTTATGTAAAATTTGACATAGTCGGTTTTCATAAAATCTCCACGTTTTGAGACCTCCTGAGGCGGAAAAAACGATTTTTACCAAGGTGTATGTCTGTCTGTAGTCTGTCTGTAGTCTGTAGTCTGTCCGTCTGTCTGTAGCCACGATAACTTTCGAAAAAATGATCAGATTTGATTAAGCTTTGGCACACTTTTTTGTAGCCTACAAAAAAAGAACAAGTTCGTTAACCAGCTATTTCGGATGAAAATTCAAAAAGTGAGCACATTTTGAAAATTTTTGAGACCACTTTTTTTGAAGATTTGAAAATTCTATGTACGGTTATTAGTAGTACGCAAAATGACGAACAAAGTATTCTAATGACTTTTCGTGATAAAAAAAATTACTGGAGTTATACCATTTTCAAGATTCCAAAAAACAAACGAAAATGAACATTTTAGGCCAAAAAACGCACGATATGAAAAAAAGTCAGGACAGGAAAAAAGGTTGCTTCTTTAACACCCTATAATATTTTCATAACAACTTTTTGAATTTTTTGAAAAATAAAAAATCAAAATTTTGATCGCACAAAAAAATAATGAAAAATCAGAAATTCCATTTTGCTGTCAAACTATGCAAGATACAAGAAAAGATTATTCCACCAAAATTATGCACCTAAAAAAGATCTACAAATTTGTTATGATTCACTTTTTGATATGACGCGTAGTTTTTTTTTAATTCTTAAAAAACAGCATTGAAAATAGAAAAATCAAATTTTTAGACGAATAACACGAGCTACGAAAAAATGACAGAAACAAAATTTGTTCATCCAAGGAAAAGTTACAAATTTGTTGTGAATCATGTTTTGATAGGATGCGTATTTTTTGTTTTATTCGTGAAAATAACATTGACAGTAAAAAAAATCAAATTTTTGAAAAAACAATGCAAGGTACGAAAACAGATAAATGAACAAAAATGGTGCATTCAAAAAAGATTCACAAACCTGTAATCAATTTTTGTTGTAAGAATATATTCAAAATGAAAAAATTAGCTTTTTTGAAAAACGGCACAAGCTAAAATAAAATGTTAACTAATAAAATTTGTCGCCTAAATTATAGCATTACTTTTCATTTGAAATCCAATACAAATTTAGTAATTTGTATATGAAGAACATATGACACGAAGCACAAAGTGCGCGATCAGTGTATTTCGGAGAGCGAAGCGCGACGACCAAATCGCGCGCCGTAAGTGCGCTCAAACTTTTTTGTTTCTATCATACGGTGCACAGAACCGAGCGTGGAACGCAAGGTTCAAATAATTTTCGAAATCAAATATCGAGCGCGAGTGTCTGGATGAGAATGTGTTCCTTAAGGTCGATAGAACTTTGAGTAAATAAAGTTCCTTTTCAGTCTAAAATAAAAACAAATTGAACAATCACTTAATATGTAGAGGTTTTGATAATTTTATAATATTTGCAAAAAAACTTTTTCTTTTCATCCAAGTCGAACACGAAGTTCAAAAATGTAGAGGAGCCAAACGTAAAGCGCGATGTAAATACGTCCGAGCGCGTAGCGCGAGGTGAATACATAATCGAGCGCGAAGCGCGAGATAAATATATGATCGAGCGCGAAGTGCGAGATTCAACAGTCGCGCGCCCTAGGCGTGCTCAAACTTGCGAGCGAAGCGAGCTGCGCGCGAAACGCGCGATGAGAATGTGCCCGCGAAGTGGGCAGATTTTTTATTTTTATTTAATAAGGAAATAATTATGTTTCTGAATGAAGAACGTCATTTAATGTCAATATTTCAATTCCATAATTTAGTTGCATAATATTTATTTGTTTTTCAGAAAAATAAAATTCATTCAGAATCTATTATATCATACTCATTATTATTTACAATTAAAAGTTTTGAATTCATATTTCTGGTTAAATAAAATAATTTCGAATAAATGTTTCGTTATTTATTTAGATGTTTTCTAAAAAAAATTTTTTTTCTTTAGTTATCCATAGGAATTTTAGCTAGTTTTAGGGTCTTTAGGTGTATAATTTTAGTTTAACTGGCCCCCATTCTAATTCCTGCATCTGTATCTCCGATCAGTCGTTCGATTTAAAACGGCCCAGAATATTGTCTGTCGAATTTATGAATAGATGGGGGTTCTAACAGTCTAACAAAATCTCCTTCTCTAAAATTTTGGATGTTTAATTTTTGATCATAATATCTTTTTGATTTTTCTCTTGCGAACCTTAAATTTTCTTTAGCAGTATTCTGAACATCGACGAGTTTTTCAAATAAATCGAAGACATATTTGACGTACGTAGAAGGGGGCTTAGTTTCCGAAAAGTTGGTTGGTAAATTCATTTCTTTTCCATAAACGAGAGTATGAGGGGCAAATCCAGTAGACTCATGCACAGACGAATTATATGAAAAATAGCATACCGCAGCCATTCAGCCCAATCTTGTTTTGTTCCAAACATTCTATTAAACTGTGATGACTCCTTTCAAGAGAGCCCAATGATTGAGGGTGATAAGCAGTTGAATTGATCTTTAAAATTTTTAAATCTTTAAAATTACTTCCTTGATCGGTTTGAATTATTCTTGGACATCCGTGTCTCATTATAAATTGTTCTGCTTATGCGACTGCTATTGTTTCAGCCTCCGCATTTGGTATTGGAATTGCTTCAGAAAATTTAGAAAAATTATATTGTATGGTTCAAATATATCTATTACCTTTAATAGTTGTTGGTAAAGGCCCAACAATATCAATTTGAACTTTATCAAAAGGTTCTTTCGCGGGTTTCTGTAATTTGCATTGGCATTTTTGTCTTAACTCTAACTAATTTCTTTTCTTGACAACTGCGACAAAGTCTAATGTAATTTTGAATATCTTGCTTCATACTTTTCCAATAAAATTTATCTCTAATTCTCCAATAAGTTTTTGATACCCCTTTATGTCCTCCGGCCGCTGAATCGTGGAATTCTTTAATAATTTTTTCACGATCAGTTTTGTGTGTAATAATTAATTTTCCAGAACAAATTAAAATGATTATTTCAGAATTTTGAAAATATTGCCTAAAAATTTGTTCGATAGGAATCCAAGAAACTTCATTTAAGTTATCTTCATAATTTGGTGCTTTACTTAATTTAACATTTAAAGCTTCTGCTGCATTTTTAAGAGCTAGGATGGGTTTTGATATTGTATTTAAGAACAATTTATCCCCAAATTTATTTTTAATAACTACATTAAAAGCAAATCACCTCTCCAATCCTTGGATCCCCTTTCTTTAATTCGTCAACATTTATCAATTCATATTTAAGTAGTTCTTGATTTACCACCGATTCTAACTCGCAATTAGCTGAACTGAAATAAACAACATGGCCTCTACCAAGACCAATTGTGGGCCGTGGTTGCTGTATTTCCATCAATAGTTTCATGACATTTATCCTTTTCGTTAATCGTTTCATGACATTTATCCTTTTCGTCAATCGTTTCATGACATTTTCCATTTGCGTCAATAGTTTCATGACAAGCTGAAACACTCTCCTCCCTCATCCTGCTCAGGGTAGCCTCGACTGGGTCGCCGTAGTGCTTCCTGTATCTTTCAGGTTCCCTAATAAGATAGCTTCCGTGAGAGTTACCTGACGATACAGGATTGTCCCTGAGTCGTCGGTACAGTGGTAACCGCTTATCGCATGCATCAACGGGATTACCTCCACTCCCCAGACTTGCCTCATCACCGAGACGATCATTTTTTCAGGCAGTATCCCTATATTCCCTATCAATTCCGGAAGTTGAGTGTCTCTCTCCCACAGCTAGTAGTATAGGTGCTGTTCTATGGTAGTGCGCCGATACGGGGGTCCCTACCCGACATTCGGCAGCGATCGGGAACTGGATCGCACGGATCACTGTACACGAAGGGGCTTGATTTTGTTCAACATTATCTTCATCCGCAGTATCATAATTACTATGATCACTGCAATCCGATTCAGATTTATCTGAATCATTACCAGGTTTTACAGAATCAGAAGTTTCACCAATTATAAAGACTATTTCGATTAATTCATTGATCTCATTATCAATCTCATTATTTTGTTCATTATGATCTTGTTCATCACAATCAATAGCCTCTTCCCCTGTGGTGCACTCACGGATCCGGGTCGAGTTAAATGTTCCACAAATTTTTGTTTTGTTTACATTGATGCAAATCACAAGGATTTCGAGAAAGAGCGTCTGCGTTCGAGTTTATTTTTCCAGGTTTATACTGAATAACATAATCATATTAACTAAGTTTAAATTTCCATCTTGCTAATCTATAAACTGGATCTTTTGATCCATATAACCAAATTAAAGGTCTATGATCTGTGAGAAGTGTAAATTTTCTCCCATATAAATAAGGTCTAAAATGTTTAACTGTCCGAACTATGGCCAAAAGTTCTTCCTCGGTAGTACTGTAATTTATTTCAGTGTCACACAATTTTCTAGAGCCAAAAGTAATTGGCAAATCTGTTCCAACCTCTCCCTCGCTTAATACAGCCCCTAATGCATAATTTGATGCATCAATGGTAAGCAAAATTGGTCTTGAGAAATCTGGATATTGCAATAAAGGTTCTTCACATATTTTATCTCTTAACATTTCAAAAGCATTTTTTTGTAAATCAGACCAAATAAAAGGAACATCCTTTTTTAACAAAGCAGTTAAAGGTTTTGCTTTGTCATTGAAATCAGGGATGAATTGCCGGTAATACCCAATTAAGCCCAAAAATTTTGTAATATTTTTCCTACGTTTAGGAATTGGAAAATTCTTTACGGCTTCTGTTTTTCTAGGATCCGGCCTGACTCCATATTGAGTTATAATGTGACCTAAATATGTTATTTCTTTACGTAAAAATTTACATTCCTCGGGTAGCAATACTAAACCGGCTGTTTTTAATCGACCAAATAAAGATCTTAATTTATGTGCATGGTCTTTCAGGGAACTTGCATAGATGATGACATCATCCATATAAACAAAGAGTTCTATACCCTGTAATCCAGCCAAGACACGGTCAATTAGCCTCTGAAAAGTTGCTGGGGCGTTCTTTAGCCCAAATGGCATTTGTGTGTATTCGAGGTGAGCATAAGGGGTTGAAAAAGCGGTTTTTTCTCTTGTATCAAGATCCATTGGAATCTGATGAAATCCTATGGCAAGATCCAAGACTTAAAAGTATTTAGCACCTCCAAGTTGGTCAAGAATATCACTAATATCAGGAAGATGATACGCATCATTTACAGTTTTCTCATTCAACTGCCTATAATCAATAACCATTCTCCACTTTTTAGGGGCTTCTGGAACTCTTTTCTTAGGAACGATCCAGAGTGGGGAATTATAAGGGGATTCTCACGATTTTATGATTCCGCTCGCAAGTAAATTATCTATTTGTTTACGAACTTCCTCTCTATGAACTTCCGGATATCGGTATTGTTTAACATTAAAGGGCTGATTATCTATGGTAATAATTTTATGTTTTGCGAGTGTGGTTGCTCCTAATTTATCTCCAGGTAAATAAAATAAATCTAAATGATCCCCAAATAGTTCTATCAAACTTCGTTTTTCTTCCTCGTTAATCCTTTTAGGTCAATTAGTTTTAAAAGTGCAGTGAACCTTTTCGCTTTCTCTCTCTTTGAGTCATTTGCATCGGAGACAGATGTGTCATCACGCCTACCAGGTGATACTACCGTACACTCTTCTAGTTCAACAGGAGCCAGGATCAATGCTATATCGCTTGTGGTACTATTGATCGCGTAACATCGTGCATAACTACCGACCTTAGCCAGTAAAGATACCCCGATAAATACCCCAGGTCCTGCGTTAATTCTTCGAATATATCCTTCAATTAAAGGAGTCTATTTAACTGGAATTTCTACAATTTTCTTAGTACGAGCTGGAATATTTATTGTTCAATATGAAATAATAAACATTTTTGAATTTTCAAAATTTAATTCTAATTCTCCTTTAATTGATTTAGCTCTTTGATTCCTTAAAAATTACATTCCCGAAATACCTCCTTGATTTATAGGAAAATTATACGGTACAATCTGAAAATTTGACTCTATACCTTGTATTATTGGTTTAATTTCTCCTAATGTACTAATCATTTCATTACCGATTTCAGTCAAATTATACCTTTTATTTTCATCAATCCAGGTTCTCGAGTCAACTTTATGTTTTTTAATTAAATTTAAATCGCACCCAGTATCTATCATGAAAAATGCTGTTCCTTTATACGAATTTGAATTTTCTTTTTCGATTGTGGGGTTGTTTGTTGATTTTCGGGGGTCCTAGATTTGTAAAACGTATTTTTGTTTGGGTTTTGATATAAATTCGAGGAATTCATTACACCTTTTTGATTCCTTGGCTGATAGTTTAAATTATATTTACGTACTAATGCTACTCTATTTAATCGTTCTTCATCATGTCGCTGTTTTAATTTACATTTATCAAAAGTATGGTTGGTATAATAACAATAGGTACACGATATTTTAGGTTTCTTATTTTGAATTGGATCATTTGTTTGATAGATTTTTGGGCATTCCCGTTCAAAATGTCCTAATTCTTCACAATTATAACTATATACTTCGAGATGGCCCTGGTGATTCTATTTCACTATTTATATGAGCAACGCGTTTCTGGTTTCAAAATTTAAATTTATTTTCTCGATTTTCAAAATTATTTTTAAAAGAAGAATTTTTAAATCTATTGTGAGATTTGTTCCAACTTTTGTTTTCCAACTCAGCTTTTATGGCGATTTCAACTGCTTTATCTAAAGTTGAAGGATTTTTATTGTACCAAAGGATAGGGTAGCACGATCTAAACCCCTCATAAAATTTTTTATTTCATTTTCCTTATATTCCTGACCTCTTTCTAATCCTTTTTCTCCAGGTGTCTTTTTCATTACTTGAGCGATAATTTTATTTATATTTCATTGACTCTGGTTCCATATTCAACTATTTCTTCATTTTTATCGCGAGTAATGGTAGCTAATTCCTGCATTAACTGACTCGTATCTAACTTCGGTGAGAAATGAGTTTCTAAAATTTGCATTAGATTTTCAAAATCTACTCCAACTCTATCTTGGATATATCGCATAGCTTTTCACGTTAAACATTACGAGATAATTTGTTTCGTTATCTTCCAATCCTATAGCTGCAGCCCTACAATGTTCTATAAACATTGTTACAGACATGTTTTCGCCGCTAAATTCTAGAATAATGTCGCGAGTTTTATTTGATACTTCTGAATCGTGATCGGAATTTTGAACAGGTTCCCCTTGACTAGGACTTCTGAACAATACTTCTTCACCTCTATAAGCCTCAGATGAGTGTGAAGTTGCTCTTTGTATTGACGGAGATTGTGGTCCCTCTGGGCCACCACCTCCACCCCCTAATTGTTCGCCATTATCACTTCTTAAAATTTCCGCTTCTTCAAGATTATTGTCCTGTCCCGGTGTTATTCCCTTTGACATAGCCGATCCTAGTCAGCTTGGTCCTTGTGGTAGATATCAGAGCTCGAGCCCGCTAAATCGATTTCCTTGGATTGATCCTTTGATCGATCCTTTTTTAATATTGTAATAGCGAGGCTCCAGCCTGCTGAATTTGTGGTCCTCAAATTGGTCCTTTAGTAGATCCTTTTTCAAAATGTCCAATTGTGTTATCCTTTCTTTTTGTATTCTTGATATTGGGTTCTCAGTCTTTTTGTCTTACTAATTGGAAAATTGTATAGGCAATAAAATAAATTGTCATTCAAATTTATTTAACCTGATGGTAACGGAGGAATAGCTTCCTGCTGCAGACTCTCGTCATCCACCTTGATCCTTTTCTTGACAGAGGGAAACCGCAGTCGAACTGGTTTTATCCAAATTTCACAATTTCTTTTCTGACTCTTCAAATTATTGAAGTCAAGTCAAGGAGCTACTATAAACCCACCTCTTTATTGATAATTAAAATGTTTGCAGAAAATGAAACTTTGATCCAAAATCTTAGGAGCGTTGTTGTTCTGAGACTTGCATAAAAGATTCGAACCCAAATTATCATAATTAATTGGTTCTTTTCTTTAACAATGATTTATTTTTAGTTTTGATGATGCAATTCGGAGGCATGACACTTTTTAACACTTATTTATCACTTTTTGTTCACTTGTAACTTTCACTATTTTTCACTCGGACAACATTTAAAATTTTCACTCAAAAATTCTTTAAATTTAAATCCCAATTTCAGGTGCAGTATCCCACCGCTACTGTCACCAAATCATGTTACGTCCTGGGCCTGGTGCGGCCATCTATTGTTGAGTTTTTGAAGTTCCTTGAGCTCCGCCAAAATTTGAATGTTAATATTTTATAATTTTCCTAATTAGTTCCATTATCGTTCGCTACTGCTTTAAAACGTAAAAACGTTTGCCTGAAATTGGGATGGAAAGGTTCTTTTCTCGAAGATTAAAACACTGATAAATTCGTAACAAAATTATTATCCTTTAATAATAATTTGTTCAGTTCAATTTAAATTAGGTGACGCACAAATCTACCACGCACCAAAGTCATCATCAAACATTCCTAATCCGCAAGAAATTTTCATTCATCATTTCCGGAAGTGAAAAAGTTTGGATTTAACATCTCTCCATGATTTAGAAAGAAGATATAAGAATATAGGAATAATAAGAAATACCGTGGGGGAGCATCAAGTGAAATACCACAATGAAAGAGGAATTGGTGCGTCTCTACTATGAAAGTGCGAGGTTTAAAACCAAAAATGAAATAGGATACAACTTTATGACGAAGTTTGCTGCAAAGTATCCTCACATAAAGAAAGTCGCACTAAGAGAGCTTATCGCTAAGGCGAAGGACATGAGGACTAGTCTACACATCTCAGAAGACCGAGCAACGGAGATTAAACAACAGGTTTATTTCGCGTGGAAAAACTTCGACAATGAACATCAGTTAGAGGGAGTCGCGTCACATGATGAAGCAGCGGCAATTGATGTTCTTACTCAACCTGATGATGATCCAGCATCACCACATCCTCCAGAAGCTAGGGATGTTCGATCTCGATTCAATTCGGCCAAGATCGATCCAAACGGTCCGATTAATCGATCTTTTGAATCGAGTCTTTGTCTTCGATCTTTTGCATGAATCGATCCTTTATGCTGAGAATCGACGCCTCGATTCTTTGATATTTTTGGTATGCTAGAGTGACGTCTCCACGGACCAAAATCTCTCAACTGCTCCAGACTCCGCCGAGACACATCGGGGATGTTTGCCGCCCATTTTCGAGGTGCCTTCCCATGACAGCAGAAAACGGCGGTAGTTATTCGAATATCCCGTTCGGCATTTGTCCTAATTCTCATTTCTTGAAAAAAATCGCTAGATTTCCGGGCAAATATCGTTATACAAGCAGGCGTTAGGTGGCGCTTATGAGAATTCTTCGTCGTTTAAATTTGCTTCTACTTTTGAAATGTTTTGAAATATGATAGAGAAAATAGAAAAAGGAAAAAAGGTTGGATTATTTTAAAAAGAGGAAACTGTTAAGTAATTATGTAATTATTTGATACTAATAAATATAAGCCAATGTTACAAATGTTTGAAACGTCGTTTTAATTTTGATTTAAGTTCAATAATGCCAATTATTATTCAATAATAAAAAATGCATACTACGATTGAAAAATAATTAGGTGGATGCTCTTCCAAAGGTCCGTTTGTAGTCTAGGTGTTGAAATCACATCTTCCTCAGGGAAGGAGGGTTGAGAATTGAAATTTGAGATACCCGGATGGTTATTCAAAGTTCTTACTGTTTTAATGATTAAACCTGGTAGTCTAGGTAGTCTAACTGGCAGTATATTCAACAAATAATGTAAAATGTAATTTATTGGAGAATCCTGTTGAAAAGAATTATTTTTTGTTATTTCAACGATTTTTTTTTGATCGATTCATGCTAGATCGATTCTTTGGTTTCCCTTTTTTAGGTGAATCGATTCTGGAGGAACGATTTCAAGATCGATTCAAGAATCGATTCTTTTTAAAGAATCGAACATCCCTACCAGAGGCAGATGGTCTAATACAACCAGAGGCAGGAGCAGAAGTTCAGCAACCAAGAAGGCAGTTGGGCAAAGTGTGACGAGAGAAGATTATCGACTCTTCTTAGTTCAGTACTTAGAGCTAGCCACAGGAATAAATGAGCAGATCAAAAACGCTCAATATCTCTAAATAGATTGCTTTCGGCTGCTGAAATAGCTGCCATCAAAATGGCAGTGAAACAGCAACTTCCTATTGATGAACTCCCCTTGGAAAATGTGAACAACGAATAACTGATTGAAGCTGAAGGCATAGGTGCTAGAAACAATGTACATCACGTATCGGATCTACTAGAACCACATCCGGACATTAATAACGATAAGGTGAACAGCTAAATCCCAGTAAAACTACAGTCGTCCTTTACTAGAGTTCAGATATGTAGAACCTGTAATATGGCGCGCATCCCCAGGTAGCGGCTAGGGAAATGCTCGTTAGATATAGAGGATAATGCGGAAATAAAATGTGCTCCGAACCACGTCTGCCTTACCCGCTGGCGTGGCAAGGGGCTGATATGTGCTTGCACTGCCGATGTGTCAGCCGCAGCATAGCATCAGAAGCCAGCCCCTTCGAGCCTTGATCAGGGAGTGCGAGGTGACTGCAGAGGTCGGAATCTGCAGTGCCTTGTGAGAGTTCCAGTCCGTCCGTGTTTTCTGGGACTGGTTAAACGATGCGCTGGCGAACTTTCATGACACCCATAACGCCCCCCCTCTCAGAAAGAGAAAGTAGAGACTCCTAGTCGAACCAAGGAGCCGACGCTGAAGGAGAAGTACCTTGCAGCTGAAACGACTATTGAAAGGACGCTCCAAGAAATGTTGGCCACACTGGCCATCATGCAAGATGCTGCGAAAAGACAAAAGAATATCAATACTGATATAAAAAGAGGAATTTCAAAGCTGAAAGAAACAATAGAGGTCTACAGTAGGTCTATAGTAGGGGCTACTTCGAGGCGCAGTAGCAGCAAGAGAACAGCCTCAAGCCCAGCAGAAGGAAAAACTGGAAAACTGGAAAACTGCTGCATGCCGAGGGGCAGCCTAACAATAATGGGAAGGAAATTAAAGAGAAAAATTGCAAAAGCAGACGAAGCAAGAATGAACGCCTTGACGCGGTTTTAATAAAACCCGCCGAAGGAAAACGTATGCTGACGTACTGCGAGACATCGAGTCTAAGACCAAGCCAGAGGATATGGAGACGGTGATCCACTCAATCCGCCAAATGAGGGAGCGTAGCGTCCTTTTGGAACTTGGAAAGCTCACGAAGGATGCGCAAGCTTTCGCAAAAGCAGTAGGGAAAAAATAGGCGATGCCGATCAAGGTCCTTCAAAGCAATATGAACAGGAGCAAAATGGCCAATGATCTTCTCATACATCTCAAATGCGAAGGGAAGGTTGATTTGGTCGCAATGAATGAGCAGTACACAAACAGGAACATCCCAACATGGTTCTCATGTACTCTGAATACTGCAGCCATATGGATAACAAATCCGGAAATAGGACCTGTGGATGAACATGGCTCCGGAAATGGTTTCGTGTGCGTGAGCATCAAAGACGTCACATACATTGAAAATGGCTGATAGGCTGCAACTGATAGTTCCATATACGGGAAGGACCACGACTGAAAATTGGAAAGTACTGGAGAATTATACTGGGAGTGATCACCAGTATATTTACCCAGAAGTGGGGGGAAAACCAAAAGCAAACCAATATCAACGCAAGCGAGTTGGGTGGAATGTCTCCAGAATGGACGAAGTATGGTACCAATGCAGTTAGGCTCGAAGGAGATCCATACGAAAACCGTGGTTAAACACCTCGGCCTGAATATGGACAAAGCTCAACTACTGGGAGCAAATAAGGTAAGCGGCAGGCAAGGCATCAGTGGTAACGTCGGCCCTGAGCAGGCTCATGGAAAATGTAAACGGGCCAAGACGAAGCAAGAGGCGACTGCTGATGTCAGTTACGCAATCTATTATGCTGTATGGAAGCGAGATCTGCACTGATGCGTTGGAAGTGAAGAAGTAACGACACCGGATGTCATCAGTATAGAAGATAGGAGCACAAAGGATCATTTCATCCTACCGTACAGTCCCAGAACTGGCTGTATTCGTCATCGCAGGAGTGATATCAATAGCATTGCTGGCATTCGAGAAGAAACGGATCTTCGAAGCATCTTCGGATGTGGAGCAGCTAACAGCAAAAGCCGGAGCCAGATCTCTCACGGAAGAGCAGTGGCAATACCACTACCAATTCTTCATGGGGCACGGCTACTTTCAAACCTACCTCTACAAAGTAAACAAAGCACCAAGCCCGGAATGCGTATACGGCGATGCGTGGAGCGACAATGCATATCACACCTTCTTTGAGTGGGACTGATGGGCAGAACACCGAAGAAAACTTGAATTGGAGCTTGGGGGCATCACGTCCGAAAACATCGTGTGCGTAATGCTCAAAAGCGAAGATCATTGGGCGAAAGTGGTAAACTATGTCCAGGAAGTGCTTCGATAGAAGAAATATGAAGAAAACCAGCGCAACGCGACGATATATCCTTAGAGGTGAGGGATATCCCGATGAGCGATATCCTCGCGCTACTGAGAACGGTGCGTGCATCTTGATTCTTTCGGATAGCAAGGTGACACAGACTGGAAGACACAGAAGGACCAATCATGCCCAATCAAGATGTCGAAGGCTGACGAGCCCGTTGCGCGACGATTTCACGCTACTGTGGACTATGCTTACATCTTGGTTGGAGTATAAAGTTACAGAAAAAAAGGAAGCCAGCACGAGCCCTAGTAGGCTAAAAACGGCACCCCCTGAAGTTATGCGTAAACCGGTTCCGGAGAGATTCCTGCCAAGGAGAAAGGTTGGTGTTTTTTAGTGGGTCGTTGATGGCATCACTATGATGATCAAATTAGGATCCTCGTTTATATTCATATATATTAAGATCATTGTAGTGTTAACATCGACATCTTCACACTACCGAGAAGTGCGGAACCTTCTCGGTGTGTTGTTAGAACATTTTTCACCAGCCCTCGTAAAAAAAATCATAATTATCATTGCTGGTCCCCCATCGCGCGCCTTCCCAAGTTTCGGATAAGGGAGCGCCTCCCAGATATGGGTGGTGCCGGGGAAATCAATTATCCGGGGCGGACAAAAAACTAGTCAGTGTTGTTTCCATGGATTTTGGGTGGAACCAAGTAGATAACAGTGAATTACAAAAAAAACGAAAAAAAGGAGAAGGAGAGAAAATAGACCAGGTGACTGCTCTAATGATGCAGCTCCAAAAGGCTGAAACGTCTATCAGAAAGATAATCCGTCAAATGGAAACATCCACAATGAACATTTACGAAGTCGGGGAATGGCAGATGAACTTAAGTACAGTTACCAAAGACGGACTTATGGAAATGAAGGCTGCTCTTCAAATTTTGAATGAAGAGCGAGAGACAGACAAGAAGGTGCAGGATAGTCTTACTGCTCTATCGTTGGGCCTCGCGCGAGAGAAGAGAAGACTCGCGAGCACACTTACTGCTAAGTCCAAAAATAAGAGATCGGCATCAAGCCCGGCAGAAAGATGCGCTGATTGATAAAAGAAAGAGGGACAAGTCGACACCCGTCAAGTGAACACAACCCCTCATCACACCCCCTGAAGTAATGCGAAAGCGGCAACGGGGGGAATTTCGCCAAGGAGAAAAATGGTGTTTTTTTAGTGGGTAAAAGATGGTACCATCTTCATCTTCACCGCCATCGAAATCCCCACACTACCAAGAAATTTGGACCCTCTCGTATATCTGGGCTCAGATTTTTTCACCATTTCGTAAAAAAATCATCATCATCACCACGACCAAGGGTATAAACAACACTAAAACAAGAGCAGGAGTCGCAGTAAAAATTGCAGAAATCTCTTACTGGGATTCTGCAAAGCGCAGCACGAAGAAAAATCCAGCAGAATCGCAGACAGGAACGCCAGTGAATAAAAAGATGCGCGATGGACCCGGACAAATGGACTGGGCTCTGGTTACGGCAAGGGGACAAAAGAAGGAAGCTTCCGAAAACCAGAAAGGCAACACCCCTCGACGCTGTAGACGGAAGAAATGCCAGAAAAAAAGAAGCAGCAGAGCCCAAAAGGCGATAACGCAAGTCGAAGAAGAAGCAACGCCTGAAAGCTCTTCTCATAAAACCCGCAAGCGAGAAGTCGTACGCAGATGTGCTAATGGACATCAGGTCGAAGCTGAAACCTGAAGAGAGCAACACGAAAATCCGTTCGACACGCCGAACAAGAGACTGGGAAATACTGCTGGAGTTTAGCAAAGCGACAGAGGATATCAAAGCCGTTGCGAATGCCGTCAAGACCACACTGGGTGACAATGGAGTGGTGAGGAGTCTGGTTCCTAAAGTAACGCTGGAGCTCTTGGAACTTGACAGCATCACGTCCAAAGAATTCGTTGAAGAGTCAGTGAGAAGAGCCCTTAAGGAACAAGATGGTGATATCAAGGTCTCAATCTCTAAAGAGAACGGCAGAAGTCAGATCATGGCCTTTGTAGAGATAAACCAACAGCAGGGAGACATCCTACGTAAAACAAAACGTGTAAAGGTAGGATGGATCAATAGCCGGATAGGCAGAGGGTCTACGTGGCTCGCTGCTACAAATGTGGCAAAGAGGTACACAAAGCGGTGTCTTGCACGGAGAAACTCCAGTGCATCTTTTGCAAGAAGCTTGAAGAAAGGCCAGAGTGTCTCAGCCATATACCGGGACCGGGCGCCTGCAAATCCTTCCAGCAGGCACTGGAAAAGATGTAAAGCAACCGAGGATGATAAGAGTCCTACAAGGGAACCTTCATCGAAGCAGGATAGCAAACGACCTCCTAGCACACAGAGTGTTCGACAGATTAGTTTATTCGCTCCTGATCAGCAAACAATATAAGAACATAGACAGCCGAACATGGTTCTCGGACCCCTCGGAAACGGTAGCTATTTGGATATGCAACATAGAAAAAGTCTCTGTGGAAGCTTGTTCAACCTCGAGGACGTCGTTCGCGAGGAGGATGACAAATTGCTGGTGGCCGGCGATATGAACGCAAGAACTGTCGA
Source organism: Andricus curvator (assembly GCA_932195095.1). Lineage (NCBI taxonomy): Eukaryota > Metazoa > Arthropoda > Insecta > Hymenoptera > Cynipidae > Andricus > Andricus curvator. The sequence continues at coordinate 46,843 of CAKNYM010036380.1, read as the reverse complement.
ATGGCGAATGCCCAAATCGAACTCGAGAGGGAAAAGTATTATAGAAATGACTGCCAGAATAGGGATATTGGTTATAAAACAAGGCTGCAAGCCAACCTTCTGGAGACTTGGACAAAAAGGAACGATTCCGGAATTCTCTATAGCAATAGAAAGCTTAGCCCCGCTGATGCGTCGCTGGGAAGTGGCTGAAGAGTACACAGGTAGCGACCATCAGTATATAAGCTTTCGCCTAGGAGTTGAATCACGACGAAGGACACGACCCGACAAACAACAACTGCTTTGGGATGAAAATAAGATGGACAAAGAAAAGCTCGGAAGGGTAAGACACGAAGGTAGAGAAGCCTTACTCTGTCTTTGCCACAGAGCTAGGGAATCCAAAATGGCGAAAACCCTAGTAGAGGCCACTATGAAAGTGGTGCATCGCGCTTGTGATGAGTCCATGCCCAGAAAACAAGCGCGAAGAGAAAGGCGCTCTGCCTATTGGTGGTCAGAGAAAGTTGCCGATCTCCGCAGGAAATGCCTACAGAGCAGGCGAAAAGCGACACGAGCGAGGCGTAAAAGGGCCACCAAGGAGCTAAGCCAAACGGATGTCCAATTTAAGCTGAACAAGAAAGAGCTACAGAGAGCTATTAAGAAAAGCAATACTCAGAATTGGACAGGCCTGGCTCAACAGGTGGGGCCTGGGATACAAAATTATAATCTCAAAGCACGGAGGCATGTCGGCGAGTAAAGGAATGGAGCCCGCAGTAATTGACAATATTGTCAACAATCTATTTCCCACCCACCCGGTGAGGCAAGATGATGCGGAGACCATTGCGAAGGAGGATATACCGGCTTTCCCGCAGAAGCGTTGAAGGCAAGGGCAAAGGCGATCCCAGAACACCGGGAGCATATCGCCTCCTGTGCTTGCTGACTACAGCAGGCAAGCTTTTCGAGAAGTTGTTGAAGCCATGTCTTCTAGCGGCCATGCATGAAGCTCGAGATCCTTCTGCGAGGTAGTACGGCTTCAGGAAAAGACGCTCCACGGTACACGCGGTACGAAAGATAGTGGAAACTATTTGTTCGTTGCGAAGCGGGAACCCCCATTCGAGGAACATCGTTATCCTGGCCACGTTGGACGTGAAACACGCCTTCAACTCGGTCAGGTGGACAGATATGATTGAAGCATTGAAAAGGTTCAAAGTTCCACAGTAACTCTTGCGGATGATCAGCAATTACCTGAAAGACCGTGTACTGACGTACGCAGCAACAGGTTGTACCAGGATAAAGGAAATCACGGCTGGGGCTGCCCAGGGATCTATCTTAGGACCGTCTTCGCTGAAACATCTCCTGCGATGATATCCTACGAATGAAGATGCCAGTGGACACCTATCTGTCAGGCTACTCAGATGAACACAATTTAGCAATCGCAGCACGGATCATGGAGAAAATACAGTGGAAGTGGGACCAGATCATGTACCTTGTGAACGGGTGGATGGATCAAAATGGCCTGGAACTAGCGAAACAAAGGAGACCGAGCAATAAAAAACAGATTCCCAGGATAATTTGCATGCAGGTGGGTTCAGAGACGATCAAAACCAAGATGACCTCGAAACATTTTGGCATAATGGTGGACTCGAATCTCAAGTTCTGGGAACACATCGTGAAAGCGGCGGATAAAGCAGCTGTAATGACGACTGCTTTGGGCAGACTCATGGCCAATGTTTACGGCCAGAGGCTCAGCAAGTGGCGTCTATTGATGTCGGTCACCCAGTCTATACTCCTGTACGGAAGTGAGGTATGGGCAGACGCACTGAAGCAAGAAAAGTACAGGAGAAAAGTGCCAGCAGTCTAACACAGGGAAGCGCTGAGAATCGCGTGATCCCATCGCGGAAAAACATCTCCCAGAGAACTCCTGAAGTAGAAAAGGAGACCGCGAAAGCAAAAGGCAGAAGAATAACGCAGGAATGTTGGCAGCAACAGTGGAATAACGACCGATCGGGCAGATGGACTGCAAGATTGATCCCTGATTTGACTCCCTGATGATTTGTAAAGCCCGAGAAACTTGGAGTTGCTGTCAATAACATCGGACAGACCAAAGCAGGGGAAGTTCTCCTCGAGGTAAGAGCCAAACTGGAGGAGAAACCCAGTTTTTGCGACGTGCTGAAGGGAGTCTTGGGGGAAAAAGGTGGAGTGAGACACCTCATTCCAAGAGCCCAACTAGTGATTCGCTTCATCGTTGAAACGACTGAGTAGAGAAGGTGCAGTAAGCACTAGATGTTTTTCTGGAGAGAGCATCGGCAGTTTCCCAAAGATAAACCTCACCAAAAGGAGCAATAGGGAGTGCAATCAGGATTTTATAGAGCTAGACGATGCGCCTGCACAAAGACTGACAAAAGTGGCGAGACTGAAAGTGGGATGGATAAATTGCCGAGTGAAATCATCAACTGCTGAAACCCGGTGTTACCGCTGCCACGAATATGACGATATCGCTCGTGAGTGCCGAGGAGAAGACTGGAACAAAAAATGCTAGAGGTGCAGCCAGGAGGGGCACAAGGCGTCAGACTGCCAAAACCTGGTACCATGCCGCCCAACCTCAACAGTAAAGAAGAAAGCCTGAAATGGAGCCGGAGATCGAATCGACTGAACATCTAACACCGGCTACCGGAGACGGGTGAGTAGGACAGCTCGAAGGACGCAAAACACCCACAATGGAGATCGCTGACTGGTCGCATTGGCCCATGACCCAAGTCTCTGAAGTAATGCGCAAGCGGTTTCCGAAGACATAGGTAGGTAGAGAGGAGGAGGGATTTTAATCGGTAAGAATCAGCCTTGAGCTGGTTATCTTATGCAAGATTTCCGCTCCTTATACAAAGAAATCTGTCTATCCATCCATTCATCCATCCCCCCCCCCATACCAAAAAGCCCATCCAACCACCCACGCCTCCGAGTCAGCCGCAGTATATGATCAGAAGCCAGCCTTTCAATCAGCTGATCAGCCACCTACGTGTGAAAAAATAAAAGAATAATGAACATTTGGATGATCAAAATCATGACAACTTAAGTCCAACACTAAAAAAAATAGATAAAAATTTGATAATTGTACTTTCAATAATTGCACTTTCAACAATTGTTTCTTCAACGTTACTTCATGTAAATGTGATAAAGGAAATAATTCGTAGGATAAGTAAAAAGAAGGAAATGTTTGTAATGATATATGTTACCATTATCACATTAATAAAGTTTAACTTGTACGTGTAAATTTTAAACAATTTTTTACTTTCAACTATATTTTAAATTATATTTTATTACTTATTTTTTCATTTTATGGTTGTCTACCAGATAAATGTATTAAATAAATTGATGTTGAGTGTTTTTTGTCTACTGGGTTCGGATCCCAGCGGAGCCAGAGACAATTTTTTCACAACTTAAAAATTGAAAATCAATATTCAGAAATATTGATTTTTTAACAGTAGACAACAAACACTCAACAGCCTCGGCTTTGCAAAAGTCGGGCGGGCGACCGAATCCCATGCATCCGCTCAGCTGACCGAGAGCAGCAGCGACGCTACGCGAGGTGGTCGGGAGCGCGCGCTGATGTAGGCCACAAAAGAACAAGCATAGATATAGATATAACTGAGCACGAGATAGCAGCCGACAACGCATTTTATTAATTAACATTAATTATTAAACGTACTTTCGGCTGGGGATGAAGAAAAATAGTATACGAAAGTATAAAGTATACGTCAAGAAAGAAAAGAAACTTCATCCAACTTGTTGAACTTTCCAGCCGAAGGAGGAATTTTGGGTAAAAGAGTTGAATTTTCAACCCAAAAGTATGAATTTTCAAGAAAGAAGTTCACTGCGAACCAAGTAGTTGCATTCTTCACAAAATTTGAAATCGAAGTGGTCGGTTTTCTACAAAAAAAGACGAGTTTTCAAGTAAAAAATATCAATTTTGAAGCAAAAATGGGAAAGTTGCATTTACCGTTAAAAAAAGTTGTTGTATTTTATTACTCTCCCTTTTACGGGTTTAAGGGCTCCGTTCCCTTTACATCTTTTACAATTTTACTTAACCACTATGCCTCATGCTTATCTTAACCTATAATCGCTTCGCCTTCTTATTATTCACAAGTTCTTAAATATTATCTTACTAGCTATTAACTATCATCTAGCAAGTGCGCGAGACATTCCAGGGCTTCCGTTTCCCCTTACCATTACTCTTCAAGCTTTTCAAAGACACGCAACACTAATTTTCCTTATCCATATTTCTATTTTGGGTTTCTCCTTCCCCATGCATTCTCTCTTCCCTTTTCTCTTCTAAGCTCTTCACCCACTTTTCCCCTTGACCACAACCGCTCAGTATCCACCTAAATTTATCTACAACGCTCTCTTCCCCTGTACATCTCTCCAACACGTGCTCCCAAGATTCCCTTTCATACCCACATACCCTACACATTTTTATTTCTTCACTCAATTTCCTGATATAATTTACACACAAAAAATGAAAAGAGCGTTTAGGAAAATCGGTTAATATTGTCAATATTAAAGATAATCTTTAAGTGAATGCAAAATTATCAAAACTCTTAACTGAGATTCAACGGATTAACCCATTTTTTTCTAACTTTTTATAATCTTCTCGTCATAATCTAATGAAGCTAATGTAGCCTATTGAAATTCAATTCATTAATATTTGAATAATTTTTAATTTCTCTCAATTGGCTCTAATGATAGGAAGGTCGGGCGAGGCAAGCAACCGTCAGAATGGCAGGCAGTCAAGTATACTGAAGCAGGCGCGGATCCAGAGAGGGGCTTAGGGGGGGGGGGGGCATCCAATAATTCCCCTCCCCCCTCCACTCTCAAGGGGGAGGTTAGTTATAATTTTAAAGTTATTTCTTTGCCTTGAATTTTTATTATAAATTATATAATTATATCAATCATTCATGTAATCAACATAATTAACAAATGTGACGCGATCTGAAGAAAGATCCCTAAGCGGCCAAACGTAAATTTTAGAGAAGAAGCAGGAGAAGTGGCGACGGGCCGATAGAACGCCATAGAACGACAATGTTTACACGCTTGTACTGAATAAATTATTAATGATGGAATTTTTTATTTATACCATCTTAAAGAGCAAGTTCGAATCTACGTAAAACATTAAAAATCAGAGAATCGATTTTTGGCTGCTTAGGGGTCTTTCTTCAGATCGCGTCACAAATGTTTAAATATGAACCATGTTTTTATATTTACAAGCTGCGTCTTGTATATCTCATGGTATAATCATTAATCAACAAGTACAAAATAGCCATACAATTTTCGAAGTCAAGCATAAACTATAAAAAGATTATTTTAAAATAGTTTTAGGCGTCTATTTCCACTGTTTCGGGCATTCATATTCCCGGTTCAAATCCGGGCTGAGGCAGATTCTTTCTTGTTCTCAAAAAAACATTTGTCTGAAGTAATCGTTTTAAAGAATGAAAATACGTATTGATTATAAATGCATGCTATTATTTTCAATGTCCTAAATTGAAGAATGAATCAAAAAATGTATTCAAAATTATATCATTTTGGGCAATTTTAAGTTAGAAACATTTAAAATTGAAAGATTACAATTTTTTAAATTGAAAACTTTTTAAATTAGAAGTTGAATTATTTTTATTTTAATTTGTTGTGAATGAATAATTGTTCGATTGTTATTTATACATCAAAATTTGTTCTTAAATCTTTAAAAACATTCTCTTAAAACTATATTTGTTTACTAAAAAATTACTTTATATTTCCCCAGGAACATTTTATTTTATATTTTTTGGAATCTTTACAAAGTTTAAATTATTTTTGAAAATTTTGCAAAACTTCTAAATATCTTTTAAAATGATTCGATATTTTCCTAAAACTTTGAATAAATCCTGCGAAATTGAAAAAATTTCCTTAAAATCTTCCAGACTATTATTTTTGCTGTTTTGGAAATCATTAGAAATCTTTTTAAATATTCTCTTGAAATTAATTTTTCAAAATAAAAACTCATTTTCAATTTTTCAAGGAATCTTAATAATTTTTTTTTTATTTCAAACCTTTCAAAATTATTGAAAAGCTTCTCAATTTTTCGTATGAAATCTTAAAAAATCTACATTTTGTATTACACTTTTTGACATCTTTTCGAATTTTAACTTATTTTATAATTTGTTTGAAACTTCTAAATATCTCTTAAACTTATACCAATTATTTCCAAATGTATAACTGCTTAATTGTTACTCATTTATCAAAAATTGCTTTTATTCTGATTTTAATTTGAAATTTTTTTTTGAATTTTACTTCTGAATATCTCCTCAACTTACTCGAATTTTTTCTAAATGAATACATTTTTATCTGTATTTAAACATCAAAGTTCAACATTTTCACTTAAAATAAATTTTTTTTTAATTAGAACAATTAAAATTAACATTGTAATGTTTAATGTTTAAGTTCAGCTCTCGGAAATATCAATTATTCAAGATTGCTGACTTTTAAAAAATTGTTCATTTCCTTGGTTGAAAATGTTCAAATTGAGTTCGTTAAAAGTGGTATATTTTAGACTGAAACAGCTTATAAAGTTTCAATCAGCAGTTTACATTCGATTAACTACTAAGGCTTTGGAATTGGAACAGTTCAATTTTTAACGTCAAAATATGTCAATTGTTTAATTTCAACAGATTCAGAATCGCCCTATACAATCAATCAATTATTGTTCAATTTCGAATACACGAACTACATTTCAATTTCAAAAAACATTAATTAATCTATATTTACAGTTGATCAAATTAAAACGTTTTCTGTCAAAAAATTTCGATTTCAACAGCTATTGATCTTTTATTGTGTAAGTCCAAAAATGCATTAAAAAACATAGCATTTAAAAAAAGTGGAAATCAAACTTATTTTAAATTGCATTATATATCTTCTGATATGAAATCTGTGATATTTCAAGTGACTGGATAGATTGTTCTTCTAAAAACTTGTAAAAATCGTGGTAAAAAAATAAATTCATTGTCATTTCCAGGTCTCAACAAATTACCGGTCATTTTCCGGTTTCCCGGTCCAGCGGCCACCCTGAATTATGATAATTCAGAATATAATTATGCTTCATGATTGATAATACGTATTTCATGCTTGGTAGCTTAACAATTTTTCTTCGAAGAAACAACGAAAATAATATATAGTTCAATAATTCTGACATTGGAATCTTTTAATTAAATTTCTATTTAATACAGTGAACACATTTTATTGTTTTTAAAAATATTGATAAATTCCAAAACAGTAAGCTTTCTCCGAAGTTTTCTACTTCTTTTTAAAGGTATTTTAAGACTTTTACGTTATTAGATTTTCACATTCTCATCAGAGAAGGTATTAGATTTGTGTAAAATTTGCCCCCCCCCCCCCCCGTTTTTCTCAAATGTCCACATTTTTAGACCGTCTGAACCCAAAAAAGAGGGTTTCGCAACGCAAATGCGTCTGGCTGTTTGTGTGTGTATGTGTTTGTATGCATGCCTGTAGGCTTTTAGCTGTAGCACGATTTTTTCACCCCAAAGAGAAATACAAATTTGTTATTAATATTTTTTCAATAGGAAAAACGAGGCAAGGTTCGAAAAAAGATAAAGATACAAAAATTGTGCATTCAAAAAAGATTTACAAATTTTCCAGCAATAATTTTTGATAGGGCGCGTAGTTCTTGTTTTAATCGTAAAAAATAAAATTAAAATGAAAAGAATTAAATTTTTCCACAAACGACACAAGCTATAAACAAAATTTTTAGAAAAAAGTTGCTCACCCAAAATAGAACTACAAATTTCTCATAAATAATTTTTTGATAGTAAGCGTAGTTTTTGTCTTAATCGTAAAAAATCGTTTTAAAAATAAAAAAATAAATTTTTTTTAAAAGCCACACAAGAGACGAAAACAAATAAGAAGACAAAAGTTGTTTAAACAAAAAAGATCTAAAAATTTGTTATGAACTTTTTTTATAAAAATACATGCAAAATAAAAAAATTAACCTTCTGAGAAAACGACAGAAGCTACAAGTTTTTTTTTGTTTTTTCGTTTTGTTTATTTAACAAGTTGCAATAAAGTGTATAATAATTGTTTTTTTATACGATGCGCACTTTTTTCAATTATAAAAACAAATCAATGAAAATACGTCTGTTTCAATACAAATGAAGGTTATGAATTGTAATAACATAGATTTATTTCAATGAATATTAAAGTAATCATGAGAAATAAAATTTGTACTTTATTTTGCAATATCTGAATAAGCAGTCCCAGGCCGAGGTGCAGAAATAAATGTAATATACATTTGATTATAATAGGGTTGAACATAATGTAGAAGAGTTCGCATTTCGGACAAAATCGAGTGCGAAGCACGAGATACGTGATAAGAATGTGTCCGTTAAAGCCGAAGGAACTTTAACAAAAGAGAATTCACAATCACCAAATTACAGTTGTCGATGCTTTGACCTTTAATTTTAAAAGGTCT
>CAKNYM010036380.1:0-38261 GCA_932195095.1 Andricus curvator | reverse complement strand
CCGACTCGTTTTTGCCAAATGTCCATGTTTTGAGACATTCTGAACCCGAGAAACCGGTTTTTGCGATTGTGTCTGTCTGTCCGTCTGTCTGCCTGTGTGTCCCTGTTTTTTAGCACGAATATCAAGTTTGTTAGCCAAACATTTTGGATAAAAATTCAAAAAGTTAGAGCACTTGAAAAATTTTTGAAACCACTTTTTTCAAGATTCAAGAATTCTCTGTCCGGTTATTCGCAGTACTCAAAAAGACGAAAAATTACTCCTAATAACTTCTTCGATGAAAAGAAAATTAATCGAGTTAGAGCATTTACCAAATTAAAAAAAAACAAATGAAAATAAAAATGTTAAGTCAAACAACGCACGATATGAAAAAAAGTCAAGCGGAAAAAAGCATTGCTTTTTAAATACTTCACGAGATTGTTTTAATAACTTATTGAATTTTCTTGATAATCCGAAAATTCACATTTTGACCGCACAAAAAAATTATAAATAATGAAAAATTCCATTTTGCGGTCAAACTATACAAGATACATTAAAATATGGAAGACAAAAATTGTGCACCCAAAAAAGGTCTACAAATTTATCATAATTTACTTTTTGATAGGACGCGGAGTTTTTGTGTTATTCGTAAAAAACAACATTATAAATTACAAAAATTGATTTTTGGACAAACGACACAAGCTACGAAAAAACAATGACTAAAAGTTGTTTACCGAAGAAAGAGTTACAAACTTGCAACTCATCATTTTTTGATAGGAAACGTAGTTTTTTTTTAATTGTGAAAAATAACATTACAAATAATAGTTCATTGTGTCTCGAGGGTGTAAAGAAGGCTATTTTGACGAGGCGAGGGCGGCAGTCACACGAGGCGAAATAGCTGTACTCCTTGAAAACAAGCATGTGAAGCAAACAGACTATGTTTGGTATACTAGAAAATTTTAGATTATAAGTAAAAGGAAGAAATAGCGTACTTTGCAGAAGCAAGACTGTGGGGTCCAGCGATACATTTTTGTTTTAAAATAATTATAATCTCCTTCATATTCTCACTTGCTTGGTGCAGTGTATGTGTAGCGAGTGTAAAGTTTCACGTCGGCCCGGCGGCGGAAAACGCATGTGCGAACGTCACTGGCCTGGAAGCAGCCACATTACGCCTGCTTCACGTGCATGCAATGACGCGTTTTCAAGGGGGGTCGGACAAAAAAATGAACAGACGGAAGTTGTTAACCCAAAAAGGAATACAAATTTGTTAATAATCATTTTTAGATAGGACAAGTCGATTTTATTTTAATTGTAAAAAATAAGGTTAAAAGTGAAACACTAAATTTTTGGATAGAATACACAAGTTATATTAACTTTTTATTAACCAACATTTTTTGCCTAATTTCTATCTACTTTCTTAGAATCACTTTACGCTAGGATGCGTATTTTTAGTTTAAATCGAAAAAATAATATTGAAAATAAACAAATTAAAATATAAAAACGACACAAGTTGAAATAAAATGTAAGATAACAAAATTGTATTTTTTTTTAGAATGCGAACTTTTTCTATTTTAAAGCAAGACAAATAAAATACACCTCATTGGTCAAAACTGTTTCACTATTCTACTAATCAACCTCCATGGGATCGCGCCCTGAGTTCGCTCGCTATTCACCTTAAGTGGTTTTTTGGTTGACGAAGATTCGAACTTTTGAGAACGGCAAAAGAACCGAACGCCCGAGAACGACACAGGGTTTAATTCACAAGGAAATTATGTCTCTTGCATCCATGAGAGAATTCTAAACCCTGATTGGCTGTGAGAATTACATAGTTGGGAATACACATTGGCAAGAGTGACAGTGCCAGTCTTGGGAATACAATGTAACATTGATATACGTTACCAGTGTATCTGCACGTAACTACATGATATAAAATGGGCAATAAATTTGACAAGTAGACGCTGAGAATTGCTGCCTTCTCTAGAACCGTATTCAAGGAGGAAATCCGCTTTCCAGTATCGTATATAGGAAACTTTGATTATCTTATTTGAGAAATTGGAGTCTGGGCTTTTGGGGGGAGGGGGGCAAATTGCCGTGGCCACCCTCTAAATCCGCGCCTGTACTGGAGGAGCTGGGTGTAATCCTGTGTGCCGTTCTAGGTCCGCAGGATTTTTTTTCTGAATATTACGTAAAATGTTGTGCCGGTTACGAAACATTCGAGTGGTCACCCCGAAAAATCGGCGGGTTTCCACATATTCGCGTTTTAATTTTTTTTAATGCAATAGAACTCTTATCATTCTGGCTTTTTTCAAAGTTAAAATATAGCGTCGGCTAGGAAACCAATTCATTGCAAATCTGTGCGATTATTAGAAACTAAAAACGAGACCTTGTACATTATTGTTTATAGCGCAAAGAGTTATTATTTAATCTAAAACTAGCTAATGCTGATTTTTTAATGAAGCTTTATATTATTGATGTAAAAATTTTCGGCAGGTTTGATTGAATACTGTTAAAGGTACATCACGTGAAAGTATGTACATTTAAAAAATAAGCATTAACTTGTTGAATATAAACATTTGAATAAAACTTTCCTCATGGAAGTTGAAGTAGACCAAAAAAGGAATACATTCTATGTCCTAAAGTTTGTTGATGAAATGGCTTGCTACAAAGAAAAACAGCTTTCTATTCTGGCTCTGAATTTTTCCATTTCTTTAATTGATGTTTTCTCGAAATTGATCACATTTATCAAAAAATGTTGTATTAGAAAAAAATTTTCCTCTAGCACAACGTCTTACGTAATATTCAGAAAAAAATACTTCGAACTTAGAACGGCACACAGAATTACACTTAGCTCGTAGAGTAGTATCCCCCTGAGTTCCAGTATTGTCCAAAAATATTAGGCTCGTTTTCCCGCTGCGCCCGTCTTCACGCAAATTGAAACGGGGAGCGCTTGTTTTCGCGCGTTCTGAAGCACCTCAAGAGATTAGGAGCGTTGATCATTCAATTGACGAAACAAGACAATTTACATTTACATCGTAAAGTCGGTTAACTTTTTTGCCAATAAATAGCCCTTAGTTATTTAAATCGCTCCATCTCGTGTAAAGAGGGTAAAAAAGGGTTTGTGAGAAGAACTTTTCTTTTTTGTTTTCATCTAGTTGCGTGATTTGGGGTTCTTTTTTATGGTGAAGGTGGGATTTTCCCTTGAAGAAAGCAACTTCGCTCCCCATTTAAAAATTCAATATGCACGACAGTTCTTATTGCTTTGCATTTTATTATATTGATCTTTCAACCAATATGTGTAGTGCGATCGGGTAGTAGAGATCATGCTTTCTCAAATCAAATTTATTTACCTTACGTAACGAAATGTTACAACGTGTTACAAATTAAAACTAATTTGTTTCTTCTTTTAGAATACTACAACGTCGTTTCATATATACATTTATATCCGAATAATCTTCAACGGTATTTCGAACTATTTCGTACAGTATCCTGGGCCACGTTTTATCAAGAATTTGTAATTTTTGTACAGCATCAGTCGTTTGGTCGATTAAATGCGATATGTGAACTTTTCCTTTATGTCTCCAGATCAGATCCTCCTTTAAGAACGGAATAAACATATTATGTAAGAATTGTAAAGTAGTATGCTACATTTAATTTTCTTATTGTAAAATTAAACGAACTAACTGTGCATAACTAACATAATTTCCACCGTAGAAAGTATATTATGGTATACATGACAAGAAGTATAGACACCATGGCCACATAATTTTCTCAAGGTTCGTTCAGGTTTTAGAAATACATTTGAAAAACGAAACTCGCCCTCGACATAAATTAAAATTGAGAAAATCGACAATTTAAGATGAGTTTCTGTACAGTAAGGAGATTTTCATATTAGTCGGTTGTGAAGCCGATTCTCATAAAACTTGACACTGACTGCTGTGTGAGTCCACAACATTTTTGCAACATTAGTAGTAAGGTTTGATTATGGGGTGCCTTTATCGAAAAGGGAGGAGAGTGGAGATAGGAGATTCCGAATGGAGAGTTGAAAGCGCTGTGACGTAATAGTGTTGGGTGTTTCCCCGGAGAAAAGAAGGTATTTAAACGATTTTTATTACTTTAAAGTGAATGAATAATGTTTTCAATCAAATATGCTTTAATAAAAGGATTGAATGTTCATTTCAAATGAAAAATAACTTCATAAACATAATTACCTAAGAGTAGAAGAAGGATAAATAATAAGAGAGTAGATTTTTGTTTTGAAACTTGTCAATATTGTTTCATTGAATTTTTATTATCTGAACTTCGAAATGATCAGCCTTTATCTGATGCACCAAACTTTAGATAATACTCTAATAAATCTACAGGTCAAATTTGAAAAAATCCTTAGAAAATTATTTTATCCGTATACTACCTTAACATTATTCTATTTAAATTTTTTTTAAATATCTCTCATGCTCTTACACACAGATTCAGACACACATTATTCCATGCGTAGACACATATACACACAATATTCATATTAACATAATCACTCAAAGGTATCACCCTCATCATGCTTATTCACACTATCATACACTGGGGTTCTACACCTCTTTTGGATTAAATAAATTTGATATGCTATAACATATAAAATACACATTAGTTAACCTGTAAAATCATAAGTATTATAAAATATGTGTAAAAAAGTCCAGTTAGAGGCCGAGTTAATAATAAAAATATAGGGAAATACATGTCGTAATATTCGATATATTTTAGAAATCGAGGGTTTTTAAATCCATATGGAAGAGAATCAAAATTTTCCATTTGTAATATTTTCAAATTGATGACTTTGCATTTTTTTTCTCCGTTCTTGTGATGATTTCATGCACTCGAGTCCTTAGAATGACTTGATAGGTTAACTGAATGGGTTGAGCATTTTTAACCACTAGTTTCCGAATCGACTCGAAGTTTATAGCCCGGGAGTTCTTATAGTTCAGAGTGACCCCTTTGACTTTACACATTGTATTTTCAGTACCGTCGGATGATGTGACGACTTATGCGTAAAATTTAGGGCCACCAGAGACAAAGGATCGAATGTAACTCCGCACACTGTAAACTTCAAGTTCGTCAGTTAAATCTCCTAAGAATTAACCTATCGGAGGCTTATAGTCATCCGGATTATCCTTGTCTATAAAAATTACCGAATCCGTATCATAATATACCACAAGACGATCAAGTTTTTCCAGGTACTCGTAGAGGATTAACCGTGCTTGAGCTGTGGCATAAGCTGCAATCACAACGTTTGCTAGTGGTGGCGGTGAAAGGGTGTCCTTTTTATATTTACAACTAACATACAACGGCGTGTCATTTGCAATGATAGAGTTTCTCACCCCTACCTCAGGTTTGCATGCTATCTTTAATAGATCATCACGCTTTTTAATAATTACAGTTTGTTGTAAATTCTGCTTCTGACCGAATTTACCCCAAAAAAAGTTTAAGCATAACTCAGCAACAGCACGCACCTCTGGACTTTTCTCTATCTTCGCACGGTCAAGCTCTATCCCCTCTTCTTCCTTTAACACGTATAAATGTCTTTGCCCCAAAAATTCATCAATACAACCCCTGGGCCAACCTTCAGACTCTTGCTTGCATATATGAAGCATGTTGATATATTTAGCGCAAAGTTCACCCTCACCGGTACTAGCGTTGTACTGAGTAGTTTTATATTGCCACATTTCGTGGATTTTAACAATTTTATACCCTATTGTGACAGCTTTCTTGAGTTCATCAGAAACCCATGTACCTTCAAACTCACGCAAAGCTCCTTCATGGGTACAGTTACCGTGTTCTAACTTCTCACAACATTCGCGGCAAAGAGCAAACATGAGTTTACCGTGGAAACGTAAAGATGAGAGAGGGTGATAGAGCATCTGTGGTGGCCGGATTCAATTAATCAATCCTTCGACTTTTGAAATATCTAAATTGTTGCTACCCATTAATATTTTACACTCATCACCTATGTATAAATCCGGATGACCTATTGGGAACTTACACGATTTCAACACTTTCGGGTATAATGAGCAGACGTCGAGGTAGAGCGTTTTTTCCATCTTTTACAGCATAATAGCAGCGTGTATTACCTGTGCGTCACTCAAAATATGCATCACGAGGATTCAGCGTCTCATTTATTAAAACAGGATGCATAGAGAGGAAATTTGCTAGGTTGGCTGGGTTTCTTTCAATTTATCAAATTCGCACTCCCACATCTGTAACAATATACCCGCTGCGATTCTCTTTTTGAGTCAACGCACGTGTTCACTCAAATCGAGCGTTAAGACTCTCATCCGAGCTATTTAATTGTTTGTCGCCATTGTCGGGTAATCAACGTTCACAACCATGCCAGAAACAGCCATGGAATTGTGGTGGTGAATACTGACACCACGCTGTTGCTCTTCCCGCAACAGCCACTCTCCTCCCTTTTTTTACGAAGGGTCCATCCATCTATAACACCTAGTTGGAATAATAGGAAGTGTATTTTCCTCGAGGTGATTTTTTCTATAAACTAGTGAGCAAGCCGATGGTGTTGTGATACACCAGGTAAACTGGCAAAGGTTACCGACTGTTAAAAATTTCTTACGAAATTCAAGACAGGCTCGACGAAGTATGTCGACATCGTTTACACAATAGTCGACTTATTCTTTTTCGAAAATTACCTTGTGCCGATTGGTGTTAAAAAGATGGGAAAGGTACCTTTTTTGACCCTCAAGTCCAAATGCTGCTGGTAATCGACTGAGGCCTATTTTCAAACAATTGAGACTATCAATAAACTTGGTTTTATTGACCCCTATTAAAATTTTTTTTTAACAATTCATTGTCATCTTAGGCTTTTTTTACTAGAACACTCATCACAGTCGACCACATGTTTTAAGAGGAAATTTGTGTCGAAATTTTTTGCATTATGTGCATTGCACGTTATTTTATCGAAATTGTTTACTGGTCTAAGTAGTACAAAATCAAGAAAGTTGTCGACACATTTTCCCCCTTCAAAAATAAATTCTCGAACAATACCACAGTGTTTACACGGCTTTTTTATATCATCCTTCGCCAGACAGAAAGAATACACTTGATGGGCAACGCATAGATTTGCAACATGGACATTTGTAGTGCGATCGGTCTTGCTCGGTCTCAAGATCGTAAAAAATAAATATTACTGGACCAGTTGGCTTTTCATTTTTCACAGGTTATATAAAACATTCATGTTTATATTCGCGCGTTGTTTTACATACTCTACAATATGTAAAATCACACTGATGGTCTTTATTTTTCACGAAATTTATTAATTTTGTACACCCTGTGCAAAGTTTTAAAGCACTACAGATACTTTCCCCCTTGGAATAAGAATCTGGAAAAATGTGGTAACTGAAACAGTGGATATTCACGAAACTACGTAAACAATCATCACACTTCTTAGTTTCAAGCTGATCCTGTAAATTTACTCTTAAAGAACAAGAAGGTTTCCTATAATATAATAATCCTATGGCATTACCAAAATTAGTGAAATCAAAAATTATTAGAGCTATTTGCTCACGAACAAGATATTTTTGAAATTTTAACATTTCCGGGACACCACAACCTTCTGCTGGTATTCTAACACCAGATTGCTGCACTAATTCTTCTGCTAAGTTTTTTTGATGAGTAAAAGTTTTTTTTCTAACTGAATCCCATACTTTCTGCGCTTCTTTACTGCGTTTCTTGCCACGCTTCACATATACACGCGCGACCACAATTGCGCGCGGCAGACATAAATTATCGTTATTAGCTATAGTTACTAACGATCTCTTTTTTACACTATCCAGATTCCAATCTGCATAACCACGCCCGATGGGTACCTCTATGCGATCCACAATAATACGGAAACTATCGTCGAGACAAAACTCTTCCACACTCTAAGTCACAGAAAAAAACAGATCTTTCTGCGTAAAACTTAATCCCTACACCATCAGTTGGTGGGTAATTACGAGTTACATAGTTAAAAACTTTCCTGAATGCACTTTCGAGCCATTCGACCAGACATTGACTCTCGTCCGGGATTTGAACTTTTATCTGGCTTTATCGACTATCATATTTCAAGTTTTCCACGCGATTTACACGCTCTACGATTATTATAATTTTACTGCCCGACAAGCATCCTTCTATGTTGATATTAGAACTCTGACCTTTCCTTTTTGATTTCACCACACTTGAAGTGCTAGGAATCGGTTCACTCTCTTCGTTTTCGAAACCGCTTTCCTCCTCTTCAACTTCGGGAAAATTTCGCGGCTGAAGAACTCCTACAGGTTGTTCTCCAACTTCGACACCACCCTCAAATTGACCATCCAACGATTTGGATAAATCATTGGTATCAGCGTCTATAAAAAAATCAATTTCATTGAATTAGTATAATATAAGACATTATACAAGTCAACAAAAATAAAAGAAATGTAAAACTGATTATTATTACTACTATTTTCTTCAATTTTTGAACAGTGATCAGAATAATGAAATATTAAATTCGCCTTGCAGGTGTTGTCTCTTTCACCCTGCTAAGTCCTGCTTCAAAGCGGTCGAAGCTAAAAATTATAGAAAAATTTTACTGAAAAAGCAAACACGAGGTACTTTTTTCTAGTCACGATGCGTTCTCTATAATTAAGGTTTTTTTGAAACCGTTGAAATTGTGGTTATCATCTTTTTTTTTAAATATTTTAAGATATTCAAGATTAAGATATTTATTTTGTAGTGTTTCGTAGCCCCGGGTTAAAACCCTTATGGTTTCGGTCAAGTGTCCGTCCGTCGTACAAAAGGGCATAAGCGCGAAAATTTGGCACAGAAAACGGGCATTAGCGCCAAAATTGTTTTCCAACCATTTTTTTCAAACAATTTTTTCCAAAAATGTTTTGAAACATTTTTTTTAACAATTTTTTTTCAAAATGTTTGTTTCAAAAAAATTTCTTTCAAATTTTGTTTCAATTAAAAAAATTTTTTTTTTGTTTTTTAACTTTTTTTTATACAATTTTTCTTACAAAATTAAAAAATATTTTGTTTCAAGATTCTGTTAAGACTTAAATTTGGTTTCAGTTTTAAAGGTAGAATGTGGTGCTATTGCATAAAAAACAGTAAATAATGGAAATGAGTTATTTTTTTAAAATGTACTTACCTGGTGGTACGTCGAAGTCAGCTAAGACATTCTCCCAGTTGTCGTTTAAAAGATTCGCCATGGGGTGTAATCCCACATCATGAATCCACGTGTTGAGAGATGCCACTTCACATCACACACCTGAGCCATTTTTTGCATTTTATTGCACCCCAAAATCTCAAGACTTGGGATTTCACAAACTCCACATATTCATTGTTTTGTAAAAAATGTTAGCTAAGACCTTCCGCCATAAAATAGGCCAGTGTATGAATCGAGTCGCACATCCTTTTCACTACACATTTTGGAGTCTCGTCGCTATTAATATCAGCCAACACTTGGTCCCAACCATCATCATCATCATCATCATTATCATCACTGTCAATCTCATTTAAAGTGTTCAATCCACGTGCTAAGAAGTCTAATGCTATTCGCACTTCTTCTTCCCGATGCTCACCCATAATCGTCCATCCTGAAGTTTTGAAAGCAACTGAAAACTTTTGAGATAAGGTCTTTCCATTTATAGACTTAGGTTTTCTATTGTACCTATGCAGTTGTTCTTTCTCTCTTTCTCGCCCACCTATTACGAAAACTGAGTTACGGGTGTTGAAGATGTCCACGAGATAGAAGGACTCAGGAAAATCAAGGATACAAAATTTTTTACTTCTCTTCTAACGTATTGTAACATTTTTTCAACATTTACAGAATTGGTAGGCACAATTCGAACCACATACACACAGCAACATAGTATCTGTAAGAGGAAAAGAGTATGTCCATGCATGTGTGTGCGCAAGGGAAAGAGAGAGAGAGAGAATTATATGGGTCGAAAGAAACATTTGATGCAGGATATACTCTGATGTAAAAAAAATATTCATTTGAACAATAAAAATTGTTCAAAAAATAAATAAAAATAATTGTTTTAAAGAATTTGTTGATACTTTCTCAAGAAAAAAATATTAGATGCACATTCGTAAAGAAAGGCCCCAATCCCCTCTAGCAGTCCGTTTTCTGTACTGTGAAGAGAGGAGGAGAGGACGGCTTATCTATAAGAACTCAAGGTAGTATAACATTAAGCCATTTCCCTTTCAGGGTAGGCGTGACACTACCCGATTTGGGTAGTGTTTCTAGGTGGATAGTTTCTTGTAGTAAATAACTAAAAGTTGGGAACATCACACTCACGATATGCCAACAGCACGCAGTATTCTCGAATGGTCACCCATCCAAGTACTAACCGCGCCAAACGCTTCTTAATTTCAGTGATCTGACGAGAACTGGTTTTTTCAGCGTGGTTTGGCCGTTGACCAGGTAATCTCATATATGTAGCAGTTATACCATACACCTTGTTTCTAAGCTATACACTGTCTGAGTCTCAAAGTCAAGTGTTAAGAAAGAGTGGGAGCGATGATCAAGATTCTAGCTAATCTTCTTTACAAAACGTTTTACAACAACAAAATGTTGTAAAAAAACGAAAAGTAGTAGACGAGGAAATGTCTTCTGAAAGTGAAGTTGTGAAAAAAGTAAAAAATCCACGTCCACATCATCTTATTCTGTCCACGGCTTACGAATTAAACAATTTTGCTCTTGAAAACACTATTTGTTGGTTTGGAAATCCAACCCGATGGCCGTTTTGAACCAGTTATATGATTACTTGGTAATTGTTCACGAGGGTTATCTTTCAACCTGTCAGAATGGACACAGCTAGTAAATAAATTCAATGTAGTTGCGTCATTTTTTGAAGGTGGATGTACTAATACTAGTGGGACTTTGCCGATTTTAATGAACCGATACCAGCTTGTATTTACTACATCGTACGATGCAAAAGCTGTTTTGATTGAGAAAATCAACGAGGATGATGAATGCAGAGGAGCAAGTTCCGAGCTGGAAGGAGAAAAAGCTAAATATTCACAAGGAGTCGTAATGCAAATGCCCCCATTTGAAGGGTTTTTTGTCAACATGCTCGTTTGCATCGATAAACGAGTTAGGCGTTTAGGAGAGGGTTGTGGCGGATGTCGAGCATTGAAAAAATATAATTTTGGAGGAACTGTGTAAATAATTCAAGTCGGAGAATATAAAAAATCCATCCGATGCATTCATCAAGCATCTTGTCAAGGCAAAATATGACTTTCTCAAGGAACAAGTGAAAAATAAACTACCCTCATCATTTGTTGAACTATATCTTAATATAGTTTTTCTCGAATTAACTGTGGTGTTGCACAGTTTCATCGCTATTGAAGTGAAGGATGTCAGTATCCTTAAAAAATAAAAAATAAATGTGTGACACTAATGAACTTTTTTCGAAACGTTTGTCCGTACAAACTGTGCGTTTTGGACACATTAACCAATAATGTAAATCGTGTCCAGCATTTTACACAATTTGATATCTTCATGACAAATGTATGTTACACGCATCGCATTTTTATTTGTTTACTTTTCCAAACCCACATAATTGTCTTAATGAATAAATCGAACTTTTGATCACGTAAAATGATGTAGTTTTTCTTCTTATATATCCTAGTCCTTTATTATTAAGCATTATAAAAATACTTAATTCATGTCGCAATGTTTTATACAACTATTTAAAAAAACATTATTCTTTCGATTTTTACTTTTTTGTTTTGTAGGTGTTTCTCAGACTCTCGCTTTCATCATTCTCGACACTTGTCTCTCGTTTGTCCTCTTGCTGTTCTCACAAGAAAGATAAGCAGGTGCAGTATCTACAATCACTGTTCCAATACGAAGGCTGGCAGGATTTTTCGTTTCTCAGAGCATCAAAGTACAGGTGGAAACATAGAAAAAAGGTAATAAAATGAAAATGGCCAAAAATAAAATGAGTCTGGGAAGTCGCGCGGTGGCCCAACGCGGAGGTTGCCTCCAGATCAGCTAATATTGGACACAAACAGCAGCCACAGCGCATTCATAAGCTTATATCTGCGCCAGTCCAGGCTCGATAAGCTTATACGCCTGGCACGCGCGCGCGCGCGTACCGATCGCGGAACATGAAAAGCTAATACGTTCTGGCACGCTGGGGTTTACTTTTCAAATTCTAGGTTTTATACAAGACTAACAGATATAAATTATAAAAAACTATAAAGCAGTTAAATGGAATGAATATTCATCAGTTTACATAATGGACACACGATGGAAACATCCATTTACCTCCATGATTTGCGGGCCAACAGGTTGTGGAAAAACATTTTTTGTAAAGAAAATGTCTCCATCATGTCAAGAAAATGTGTGATGTTAATTTTGAACGTATTTTATTCTATTATTCAGAAGAAGAATCAGCGTATCCAGAATACGGACAGTTGATTGAATTTCACGAGGGTTTGCCCCACACGGAAAACATTTATCCGTGAAGAAGTCACGAACTTGTAGCTTGGTCTCGGATACGAGATAAAAAAATGAAACATTAAATCCTTATTTCTATGAGAAATATATGGATAAATTTCGAAGTTTCTTACGAACAGTTCGAATTTCCTACGAACAGTTCCTGAAAATTTACGACTGAAATAAAAAGAGGAAAAATTTTATTTGTGCGATTTAATTTTATATTAATTTATAAATTCGCAACTCAGAAGATTCGAACCTCAAACATTGCTGACTCACCAGTTTCTAAACATAAACCAGGAGTGCGTAAACACGCGCAGCCATCGAGGCCAAACAAAATAGGTATTATAAAACTTCTAGCCACTCATCCGACGAGCTCGAGGCACACATACGAGCGCACACACGCACCGCGCGTGTGTGCGTGGGCCACGTACAGGGAGACTTAGTTTCGAGTTTCCAGATTTGTCGGGCAAGCTCGTGAGTGCTCTGAGAATCTTTTCCCAATCACTCGTAATATTTTTGTAATTATTCACGTAAAAAAAAGTGATGAACCGTTTTAGAATTTTCACATCGAGTTCGTCAATCTTTCTCAAAGTTCGTAGGTTATTTACGAAAATACATAAATATCCGATGAATTTTTCTCATATCCAAGACCTAGCTACTAGTTCGTGACTTTTTTACGGATAAAAGTTTTCCGTGCAGGCATCTGATTATTCGAGCGACAATGAAGCTAAACTCTTCATTATCGACGATTTTATGCGAGAGTCATCTAATGAAACTATTGTCGACTTATTTACAAAAGGTGGTCATCATGAAAATCTTAGTGTTATTTTTATATTACAAAATTTGTTTCATCAAGGGCATGGTCAGAGAGATATCTCCCTTAATGATAATAATTATATAGTCGTTTTTAAAAATCCTCGAGATCGAGCACAATTTCAAAGCCTTACACAAAAAATATATCCGGAAACACACACGTTTTTTACAAGAAAGTTATCATGCTGCAACTTCGAAACTCCATGGCTCTCTTGTTCTAGATTTAAAACAATCCACACCCGGTAACTGCCGTTTTAGAACAAATATTTTTCCGACTGATGATTTTTCCTATGTTAAATGCGTATGTGAGTGTGCTCTTAATGTACTAGCTGGAAATGCTTAATGTACCTTGAGAAAATTAGCCGTGTCTCGCGCTAGGTGGAAGCATAAAAAACGTTTTATCGTACAAAAAGGTGGATTTCTCCCTTTACTACATGCACCGATAATTGGTGGTAGTAATTATTATTTATAAATATGGAACACGCAAGGAAAATTGTTTTAATTACCAGCGAACAGGTTGAAAAATATCGGCAACAGGTTTTGGGCCAAAAAACCTCTGTCCTATCACCGTCATCACTTTCTGCTTCTTCACCATTCTCAGGCAAAGTTTATAAAGCTTTACCCACAAACCCCAACAAAACCACTCAAACTCCTGGAAATGTTATGAAACGTCTTGATGCTGAAATAAGTCGAATACTTGATTCACCATTTTTAAAAGATGAGTATGAAAAATCGAAAATGTATCAACAGGTTTTACAGAAATTTCTGTTTTTTGTCGATTTGGCCAGAAATAGAATAAATAAAAGGCAAGATGAAAGCAGTACGGAAAAGAACGATGAAGATGATAATAATGGTGATCAATCTTTAAATAATAATAGAAGAAGTTTTGCTCTGAATGGAAATATATTACTGGAACGTCTTTCTAAACCTGATGCTCGTGAACGTTTAAAGTGGAATGAACGTGGGACAGTTTTTATTGATGAAAAGTGTGTCAAAGATTCAAATATCTCAGACTTAACAAATGTTGCATTAAGATCGAGAAAAACCGTAAAACCAGTTGGGAGACATCAGTTGGCCGTGGTCCTTCAGCAACTCGGTTTACCACGAGAAATCGTAGGGAACAAGGAATATTGGAAACGTAGTGTCTTATCTACATCGGTTTCGTCTCGTCTCCCTTCGTTACCTTCTTATGACGTTTTGTCTTCACAAAAACCAAAAACATTGCAGCTTGCAACAGCAGCCAAAGTAGCAGGTAGAAAACACGAGAAACACACCGGATTTGAAGATTTCTTGGTAACGGATGACGAGGATAGTAGTACCAATAGCTAGAGAGATGATAAGGGCGGGGGTAAGCGTGGCAGAAGTAAAAATCGCCTTTCACGAAAGAAGGAAGGTAACGCTGGAAGTGCGAGTAAAAAACCAAAGAAGTGGTTCAAAATAATTTTTTAAAAACAAATGAGTATATTACACGATGCTTACTATGACTACTTTCACCCTGCGTCTTATAGAGGTATTGATAAATTAGCTAATGCTGTACGTGAGGAAATTTCACGAGCAAATGTAATTGACTGGTTAAAAAGTCAAAATGCTTATAATATGCAAGTCCCTATCCGTCACAAATTGAAGCGAAGATATTACAATCTGAATAACATAGATCAGCTTTCGGAGAGTGGCTTATTGATTTGAAAAGCTTAAAAACTTACGACGATGGTTTCTCATACTTACTTGTGGTGATTGACGCTGTGAGTAAATACGCATGGGTCGAGCCGCTTCGCGATAAAACCACGTTGGAAGTGAAAAATGCTTTTGAACGTATTCTCAAAGGAAAGGAAAAACGATTTCCAATGTTTTTGCAAACTGATAAGGGAAAAGAGTCTTTTGAACAAATTTTCCAAAAGCTTTCATCAAAAAGCAACATAATATTGTTACGAGCCCCCTTGGAATTAAAGCAACTATTTTAATTTTAGCTTTATAATGTGGCCATACCACGCTGAAAAAACCAGTTCTCGTCCGATCACTGAAGTTAAGCAGCTTTGGGCGCGGTTAGTACTTGGATGGGTGACCATTCAAGAATACTGCGTGCTGTTGGCCAATCGTGGGTGTGGTGAGCCCACACTTTTAGTTATTTACTACAAGAAACTATCCACCTAGAAACACGACCCGAACCGGGTAGTGTCACGCCTACCCTGAAAGGGAAATGGCTTAATGGTATAGTTTATTAACTCGTAACCCGAGCATCCAGTGGCACTAGTGCTATCAAGCAACACCTGGGATGCTCGAAATAAAATGCTGAGCACGTACGTGAAGGACTAATCTTTACTATGTATACATATATATTAATCATGTTTAGAATAATAAGTAAGACAGGAAATAGGAAACAAATAGAGAGATCAGATAGAACAGACAGGATAAAAGGAATGCACTTGAGATTGATGGGACTCATCCATGGGCTTCGCACGTTGCAAGGAATGCGTACATGTATATATATGTATATGTATGTACGTGTGTATATGTGTGCATATATGTATAGCTGCACGTAAGCAAGTCAACGCAACTGCACGGTGCGATCGCACTATCCTCTCCTCGTGTAAACTCCGCTCTGCTACATTACAACCAAGTTAAAACCTGACTTCAACTCTTTTTCTGGACGCATTGAATTTTTAAAAATGAGTGACACTAAGAATATCTTTAAAATTCTACTTAAATATAAACATGAATTGTTTATATGCGAAAATGAACTTAAATTATTTCTCCAAGCGAACTATAAATTTTTGAAATGTAATGTCCTGCCACTGCGCTTGGTAACAAGTCGTGAGGCTAAAAATTCGTAGTCGTCAAATTCCGAAGTCATCAATTTTCTGTTCCCGCGGTCTTGCCGTCCACCTCATATGAGAATCCCTTAGTCAACCAAAATACCCCACTTTTATGTAAAATACGTACTGACGAGCCACGATGAGTGCCGCCAATTAACCGCAGTCCTTAATTCTTCTTTGCCTCGACAAGAAGTTTGAAAGGAAAAGCACTTCGCTGCTTTTCCCTTGCCCGTCCGTGGTTCGGCCTCGTGTTTCAAGTGTTTATTCTCTTCGCATCCGACGGTTCTATTTTAATGTAACGATGACAGAATATAATTAAATACGGGACGGACGTAGACATTAAAAGAGAATCTTTGCCGACAAGTAACAGAGAATTTATTTCTCTAATAAAACTAAAATACAGTAGACGGAAACGGTATCGGGAGTATTAAGGATCAAGTTTCCATTTCAAAGAAATTTTTGAGACACGGAAACGGTTAAGGAGTAAAATCTAAAGTGGCGCTTGATCAAAGACAGTAGACGGAAACGGTATCGGGAGTGTTAGGGATCAAGTTGCCATTTGAAAGAAATTTCTTAGACACGGAAATGGCTAAGGAGTAAAATTTAAAGTGATGCTTGATCAAAGACAAGGACGGAACGGTTGACGGAAGGCAGAAAAGGGTGAACTACGAGTAATAGGTATGTATTAGTTTTTCCTTTCCTTTCCTGTAAAATATCTCTCTACCCAGAATTTATGAGCCTGTCCTGTTTCTAATTTAAGGGAATAGAGGTGTTAGTGATAGGCAAGCATTAAAAAATGTTAAAAAAAAACATGTATCCTTGTTAAAAAAATAAATCTTGAAAGGGTATAGTTTCTATATGGTCTCATAAATCTGTTGTTCGTTTTTGTCAAACCCATTCCCAACGTTGGTATGCAAATAGCAAGTATGGCATCTTCAGTTAGAAGAGAGTGAAGCAACGATCTCGCAAAATAAGAAAACAATTCTTCGAACATAATGAGAGTTGGCATTTTGGACCTCCGGGCTACTTGAAAGAAAATGAGAACAATTTCAGTTAATGCTTATTTTTTCATAAGTCGGTCGTAACAATATTTCATACTGTACGCGATCCTAATGTTAAAGTAGCAATAGTCGAGCGATTTAATCGCACTCTCAAGGAACGTATGTGGCGTTATTTTACACATAAAAATACTCATCAGTATATTAATGTTTTACCAAACATTGCCCAGGCTTAAAATAATGCACGACGTTCGACCGATGGTATGACACCATCAGCAGCAACGTTAGATAATGCAGCTATTGCACTTCCAAATATACAACGAAAATACAGCAGAAAGTCGTTGAGAGGTAAAAAACCTAGGTATAAGTTTGGTGATCTTGTGCGCATTAGTAGAGAGAGACTTGCCTTTCAGAAAGGTTATGAAGTTGGCTGGACTAAAGAGCTTTCTGAAATAAAACGTGTAATTAACTCACGGAAACAGTCGACTTGTGTTTACGAATTGCAAGATCTTACAGGTGAAACTACTGAGGATCTTTTTTACAAGCATGAATTGTCATAAGTGAAAAAAAAAGGTAACCACGGTCATAGCGAGGAGTCTATAATTGAACGAGTTATTCAAACAAAAGGAAAGGGCGCCAAGCAACGTTATTTTTTCAAGTGGTCAAGTTATCCCGATAAATTTAACTCTTGAATTCCAGCATCAGATCTGAAAGTGCTAACATGAATGAAGATCAATTTCAGACAATTTGACCAAGTAACAGTAGTATGAAGTATTTTTCAAATAACAGTACCACCCGTTTTACAACTCTACTCCCTCACGAAATTCGTCTGCATGGTCGTTGGGTTATAGGACTTGCGGAAATTCAATTTCCCTGAACATTTCTACATATAAAATGCGATTCAATAAATTCAATGAAAAAGCGTGTAGTTATTCTGTTGAATGTAAGTGAAGTAAACAATGAAGTAGTAGAAGAAACCGCTGATGATGATATTAATCTGGTGCAGGGTGAAAGTCAAGAGCCGAAAAAGCTTTTAAAATACTTGGTTGATAAATGTTTACTGCCTTATGTAATGAAAAGTGACACTGAACTTGATGAATTTGAAAAT
This sequence comes from Andricus curvator, assembly GCA_932195095.1. Taxonomy (NCBI): domain Eukaryota; kingdom Metazoa; phylum Arthropoda; class Insecta; order Hymenoptera; family Cynipidae; genus Andricus; species Andricus curvator. The sequence goes on along the minus strand of CAKNYM010036380.1, from coordinate 20,078 downwards.
AATCAAATTAGAAAAAGTTATAAAAGTAATATGTTGGATGGCTTTTGGAGGAAACCACTAGTCTCGGTCTTTCGATCCGGTGTTTACAGAAAGATAAGCGATCTTGTAAGAGCGATAAATGATACAGCGATTGGACGTGGTCATGTGAAACTAATTTTTAAAGAAGAAGAAGATTGCTATTTAAAAATTTTAAAAATTTGTTCAAATACTTGTAAAATAAGTGGTCGTCACTTTTTTTTAATTAACGAAAAAGTATCTCGCCTTATCGGTTTCGCACCGCAGTAATTGATATCTGCTGATACCACCCACTTTGCTAATCACCCACCTAGTCTAGCTCGGGGTCTTCCTGAAAAATGTCTATTCTGTGTGATATATATGTACTTTTACGAATAATTCCTGTTTCAACTCAAAATTACGTTTTTGCATCTACACGAATTACACAGTTTGCTTAACCTAATTACATAGCTCTTTGACATTTTGAATTTCGTACAGTGGAAATAGATATAAGAGATCATCTCGGACTACCAATACCATTCGAGTTTGGTACTATGACTGTCACACTTCATTTTAAACGAATTGATTGAAAACAAATAGAGAGTCTGTGTGTATAGTGTATGTGGATAATGCAAGCAGAAGAAGAAAAGAACGAGAGAAATAAATGAACAGAGAATGATTCATTACGTAGAATATTATACAACACAGGCGGGGCGGGGGTATATTAAAAGTTTATGTTGGTTCGAGATATCACAGAGGACATAGTATTGAAAGTTTTCTCGGTTGACTTTTTCGAAGGTTTTTTACCAATACTTACACGTGGTGCATCGTAAACGTAAACATCGTAAACATCGTAAACTACGTCGTGAACGACTTCGTAAACTACGTCGTGAACGATGTCGTAACCAACGTCGTATACGATGTCGGAAATTGGGATAGTAAATGACGTCGTTTACGACGTCCTGGTTTAACATATTAAGAAAATTATTTTTTATGTATAAAAAGTTTTTTTTCCGATCTTTTCCGGGGTTAATGGTTTTCTGTGTCCTTCTTCTGGGACATTTTCTTTTCCTTTGTTTGCCTTTTCTTCATCCAAACATCTTTTTTGTACTTCTTCCGCTCCCGATAGCTTTTGAAGTACTTCTCGAACAAATCTTGAGTCTGAGTGTGACTTAATTGTCTCCCATATATCAATATGCATAGTCGAACCAGAATTTCATTTGGAAATAAACGTTTCTATAAGCAAGGTAATATATTATACAAATCCAATTATCATCAGAAGGTTTTTGTACATATCGTGAATCTTCTTGTATTTGTGGTTGGTTTGGACGAACACGAGTGGGAGTAAAGTTTCTTTCTGATGATAACCATTATGTAGGCCTTGTTTGTTCAGATTCTGAAGGTAGAGATCGTGATCGAGCTATTGAAACTCCTGGAGTTTCTTGAATGAGACTCCTGGGCTCAGATATTCTCCTTAAATTGACGTCCACGCTTTCAGAATTATCTCTGTGTCTCAGGATTTTTTCCCTTTGTGGAGAATTTTCATATGAAGAATGTTCTCTTTCAAGATAGTTCTCTTCTCCTAGGAATTGAAAATTAAAACATTTAAAATACAGAAATTTTAAATTTAATGGTTCAATGACTGATAACAAATTTAGAAACAACTTGAATTTCATTAATTTTATCTAGATATTTAATAGATAGATACATTTTATTTATACGCATTTCCTTTATTTTAATTTAAAAAATATTTTTTCCAAAATGCCTTAAAAAGTGACACTATTTAAAAAAAGCATTGGAAAATTTACACTTTTAACGCAGTAATTTTCACAATGAAATAAAATAGAGGACAAAGCTTTAAAAATGAAGCGAAAGTAAACAAGTCAGTAAAAATGGAGGCAGCTTTAGTTACGTGGATCAATAAGAAAAGTGTCATCTAAATCCAATGTGCGTTCATCATTATCAACATTTTCTGAATTTTCAGAATCTTTCATTACTTTACGACTGTTCATAAAGTTTGAATACTTCTCCAAAATGCTTCGGTTTTGTTGCTCTTTCGCTTCTTGCTGTTGAAAATTGAGTTTCCTTGTGGCTTTCTACAAATGCGAAAAAATACATTATATTTTACTGAAGGGTGTTTGTTTCAACACCTTGAAAAAATATTATTTGTTTTTTAAATGCTATAAAAAATCCTGTATCGTGAGTTGGGATACTTTTTTTTTATTTTTCTTACCACTTTTGGCTTGATGGAAATTTTTCTTTTTATTGCTAACTTGTAGTCAGACTCACTGGCTGAAATGTGAAATGAATTTATAGAATTTGAAAAAGTTAGATTTCCAATTTTTATAAATTACTATTTCTCAGTATTGAATACTACAAAATTGAAATTACTTAAATATTATTTTTTCAGTTTAAAGGTGTTGGATCCAAGTTCTAACCTTAAATTTCGATTTCCTCATTTTACTCAAGAAATATTAGAACAATAGTTATTTTTCCGCTCATTATACGCACTTAACTTTTTAAAAGAATTGTGCCTATAAAACGAAAAAATTTTAAATATCAAAACTTTTTGTGTAAAATGAAACTGTTGAATTTAGAGGTTAGATCACAAATTCTTCGTCTTAACGAAAAAGTGTTTAAAGTAAATCTTTGCTTGCTATATAGAATACATTTTTATTTCAGAAAACAGTTGTGTAATACAGCGAAGAAAATAAATATCTAGTTATAATAGTTGAAGAATAATACGAGGAAATCTAATTTCGAAATTATAACACTGATCCAACACCCATAAAACAATACAATTATTTATGATATTTGTAATGTTAAATTAATTTTTTCTCCATTTTCTGTTCATGAGAAAAATAATATAATAATATAAAATAGAAAAACGTTTTCGATAACAAAGCATATATGTTATTATATACTTCATAGTTCCTCTAAAATATAAACAAATAATCCTATACTTACTACCCAATAGTAAAATGTAGGCATTCAGTGAGAGATATTCTTTTCCTTTGTCAGCTTTTAACCACACCTTTTGTTTTCTGTTTTTATTGAAATCATTTTCACTTTCGGGGAAAAAATCCCGAATTGATGACAAAGGCACAATCTTTTGCAAGCCGTTGGCAAAATAAACATATGCTTGTGTGATGGACATTTTTCTTCTTTTTTTATCTGATTCGTTATTAAACAATCGCGTTTATCGTGAATACAAGTTATTTGATATAGAAACACTTGCATGTCTATCCAGAGTTCTCAACTGTCAAATTTTAATTCCAACTTTTTTGAATAGATTCGATTTCCTTAAACCAATCAGATATGAGAATAAAGCACAAGGAGATAACGAGTTTTTATGTGGTTAGGGATTTCACCTAACGCGAATTCCAGCCCGTGACTTTCGCGATAAGTGGGAGTGTACTGTATGTCCTAAGATTATATAATAACTGAATATTTTTATTTCATTTAATTTTAAGAATTCAAAAGTTTCAATACCCTTAAAAGAATTTCGCATGTTAAACATATTATATGAATTTGAAGATTATTAATAATAATTTTGAAAGTATTTCAAAAATATATACTTATATCCGATAATAATTCTATGAACAATGTCGACATCATATCATTTATTTCTGGGACAAATTTTCCACACATTTTTAGAATCTTTACGTATCAAGGCAGCAGAAAAGTTATGGCACATTGTTACATAACTGTTACTAATGTGTATTATACATAACTACACAAAACAAAATTATTGTAGATCATGCGTGTAATCAAATCACGTAACATAAGTTATATAACTGCTACAGAACGCTTATTCCATATTAGTTACAAAGCTGTTACTGATGTGCATTATGCACAGCTTACAGAACCACACAGTGACGGCGTTCAGTTTCTCTTAGGTAACTTTGTAACAACAATGTCACGAAACAAATGTTACCCGATTGTTGCATAACAGTTACGTCACATTGTTACATCTCCGTTACTAATGTACATTATACACAACTTACATAACAACATCGTAACGCCGTTACAATTCACTTACGTAAAACTGTAATAAAATTATTATGGCTCATGCGGGTGAACAAGTTACAGAAAAACTGTTACATTTCTCTTGTGTAACAGTTACATCACATTGCTACAGAAATATTACAACTTCTTTCATGGAACTGGTACATCTTCATTTGGAAAAGTGTTAAGAAAAATGTTTATCTTCCAGTTATAGAACAAGTACGTGACAAGTACGTAACAAGAAGAAACGAAATGATTGGATGTGCGCTTTGAAAAACTAGGCTTCCACATGACAGATGGTGAGAAATTATTGGCCTAAAGTAAAATTAATGTTAGTAATTACCATAGAATTACTTGAGTTTAAGGACAAAGAACTGACATTCCGTTGTTCTTATGCACTCGTATCACTCTTCTAAAGTGTGGGCTTAAGTGCCTCTAATTCAGACCTGGATAAAAGTTTGAATGGTGATTGACGTCGGGAAGCCTTATGTAGATAGCCTTATTGCGAATCTATATATTTTTTTGCTGGTACATTTGACTGATTTAGGCAAACGTGAGTTTCTCTGTAGAGAGAGTAAGTCTCGGTTGGATGATTGTAGTTGAGATACACTAGAGATCCTCTAGGGACATTGGAGACACGTGGGTATTGTTTCTGTTTCATTAGGGCCAACCGGAATATGGAAGACTTTTTAGAGCGCGATTTTCAAATAGCAACCAATCGCAATGTCGGAACTATGAATTGAGGTTAGGTTGTTTTCACAACTTTGACTGCGCGCATGCGTTGTCAAACATATGTTCACATTTTGTGACGACTTTCGTATTGCGGTTGGCCCTAGTCGAGTAATGGGGGTTCACATGTCCCAACTCCCCATGTGAAAATTTTCCGGGAATATCCCGACGTTTACGGGTCCGGATCCAGCAGTTTGTATTAGCATACCCGTTCCGAAAATTTCTCCCCGGATCCCTCAAATACTCGATTTAGTATTATTCGGATCTAGTCTCTAGTTGACCCGTCAAAAAGTCTTCGAATCGGATCTGTGCGTGATATACCAGACCCGGTGTTTTTCGGTTCGGATCTCTAATAGACTCGATCAGAAAAATATCAAATTGTGGCGGATCTGTCCATCACTATTGATGACACTGCCCAAACTTGTTCAAACTTGAGATTTCGGGGGTATGTCGAGGTAATTGTATGTCGTTTCGAATTTCCGGCTGCAAAGTAGACTTAAGTGGCATTTGTGGTTGCGCACTAGAGTTATATAGCACTATCGGCTGCACAGTCGACTTTCGTGGCATTTGCTGTTGCGCACTAAGGTTATGTTGCACTTCCGGATGTGCAGTAGACTTATGTAGCATTGGTGGTTGCGCACTAGAGTTATGTCGCACTTCCGGCTGCGCAGTAGACTTATGTGGCATATTTTGTTGTGCACTGTAGTTATATAGCACTCAAGGCTGCGCATTATACTTTTGTGACATTTGTGGTTGCGCACTAGAGTTAAGTTGTACTTCCAGCTACGCTGTAGATTTATGCGACATTGGAGGTTGCGCACTAGGGTTATGTTGCATTTCTGGATACGTACTCAAAATATGTCTCACTTGCGACTGCGCATCAGACTACTGTGAAATTTTTAGGTGCGCTCTAAAGTTAGGTTGCAATTCCGGATGCACATTTGAGGTTGCGCACTAGAAATGTGTTGCACTTCCAGCTGAGCCGTCGAAAATTGTACTGTACAGTCATGAACCCTAAATCAGTCTACTGCGTATCAGAAAGTGCGACATGACTCTAGTGCGAAACCAGAAATGTTACAGAAGTTTACTGCATAGTTGGAAGTGCGACATAAATCTAGTGCGAAACCACAAATGCCACATAAGTCTACTGCGTATACGGAAGTGCATTATATCTTCATTGCGCAACCACAAATGCCACAAAAGTCTACTTTGCATCTGGAAGTGCAACACGGATCTAGTGCGCAACCATAAATTCCAAGTCTACTGTGTAGCCGGAAAGGCGGAACCACATACAATAATCTCCACATGCCCCCCAAAATCTTAAGTTTGAACAAGTTCGAGAAGTTTTGTCAATAGTGATGGACAGTTCCGATACGATCTGGTATTTTCGCGTCGGGTCGACTGAACTCGAACCGAAAAACACCGAGTCTGATATATCAGTTACAGATCCGATCCCAAGATTTTGGGGCGGGTTCACTAATGACCCGATCCAAATAATACCGGGTCAACCGGTTAGGCCAACAGCCATACCACGCTGAAAAAACCAGTTCTCGTCAGATCACTGAAGTTAAGCAGCGTTGGGCGCGGTTACTACTTGGATGGGTGACCATTCGAGTACACTGAGTGCTGTTGGCACATCGTGGGTGTGGTGAGCCCACACTTGTAGTTATTTACTACAAGAAACTATCCACCTAGAAACACTACCCGAATCGGGTAGTGTCAAGCCTACTCTGAAAGGCAAATGGCTTAATGGTATACAATACAAATATTTCAGACATCCGGACAGAAATTTTTGGATTGGGCCTGCTAATGCACGGATTGGACTTTCCTAGAGTTTCGCGGTCAACTCTCGACCGATTCCTGCTGGACTCCCGGGAAATTCCTTTTAGATTCGCGAGAGTAAACTCTCGAGCGATTCCCCGTCAATTCTCGGGAAAATTTTTACACGGTTCTCCATTCAGGATCTCTAAGATATACCATAAAATGTCCAAGGGTTGACACAATCGTACTAGCCTTGATGACTTCCAACGATCTCTTAACTGAGAAGATCTGACCGTGTACTGCTCTGCTCGCAAATCGAACAAGTACTGATATAGGCCCTTCCGAAGTCCCATGAATAATGCGAAAAACATTTACTACGTCAGCGAAATTAATTATGAGGCTTAGAGTATTATATATTGACTCCAAAACAGACAGTAGGTTTGCAGGTTCGGTAGAGAGGCCTGTAATAACAATTTCCAGGTTTCTATCATGTTGATCAAACTTAATAATTTTACGTGTGCATACATCAAGTTTAGCAATAATCTTGATATTTTTCTTTAAAAAGACGTTTCTTTACTCTTTCCTCCAGAGCCTTTAATAAATTTTGCAAGTCATTATGTCTTCCTTGAACTTCTGTGAATTGAGATGAGAGGTTGATAGTCTCGTTATTTAGCGAGTAGATTCTCTGTGAGCCAAAATTAATTTCATCGTGCAGGCTATGACTTTGTATTCTCATAATTTCTTGTTGCATCTTCGGATCATGTTCACATTTGACGAATGATGACATAATTCACGGTGATAATAATGCTTTTCTAGACCCTTAAATTCCTGTGCGCAAGTTTTTTCTACGTTCTCCATAGTAGACATTTTCACGGCTTTTTATATGGGTTTATCAGTCGCTTTCAGTATGAAATCAGGCTTACAAGGGGCGTTTTTCTCGCCAATATTCTCGCTTGATGCAATCCTTTCTATTAGCTCCCGAATGAATTTAATATCGATGAATATCTTCGTGTTTACATAAGAAAAACGATCATGTATATGGAGTACGCTTTATTTATCGTCAACCGGGCAAATCGCTACCAGTTTTTACAAATCATGATTCATACGTAGTTTAGGAAGTGCCTGCATTTTCTCAAATTTTAAATAGCTGTAAATATAAGGTCTTTATGGTCTCTAAAAAAATCTTCCACAGGTCGTTGTAATAAGAAAACTTGTTGGTCAATGCATTAAGATAATAAGTAGCTGTAGCGACTCACCCTGCGATGGGACGAATCTCTACACTTAAAGTTTTTGACATATTTAAAACCCATAAAAATGTTTTCCATGATTATGACGAAGTACTGTTACATGTGTGTGTGTATCGTACACTGAAATAAGTACAAAGCTAAACTAGTCTATCGTAGTTAAAAGAATAAAAAAATAAGGATTAAAGACAACTCACCTTTTTTAATAAATATTAATATTATCATTATGAACGCCTACTAAAATATCTTTGTATTGAATAAACCAAAAAAATAATAGTGATAAGGAGGGAAATAAGAATGAGCTGCAACGTATGAACATAACCTATGTTTAACATTTACATTGTTTAGTTATTGTTGATTGTAAGACTATATATAGCTATTGGAAAACCATTTGTGAATAACTTGAAAATGAGTTCTCAAAAAAACCTGATTAGGAGGGATTTTACTTCTCTCTGGGAGGGCTTCAATCGCCAATAGTTTCATTATTTTCGAATTCTTTCTTTATGAGATGCATGTGAAAGTTGGGGTAGTATAACATTTGATCGATGTGAGATGTTGACATTTTTAGATATATTGGTCTCTTCAAATCAATATAATTGTAACCGCAAATTTCTATCGAAAAATATTTTCACTAAACCACGCCCATTATTAAATTTCTCAACACCCAAGCCCAACGAGGTAGAAACTTTTTGGGGAGAGGTATACAAGATCCCGAAGACAATAAAGTTGAAAGAAAATACATGTATTATCATCTGCTTAAAGGAGTTATGCGACGAGCCCATACATCTGACGAGAAATGCCCATCAATCACTGCCGAAGAGGTGAAAAAAGCACTTAGGGTCACGAAGAACTTTTTCGCTGCAGTACCAGATGGTATCAAGAACTTCTGGTGGAAGAAGTTTAATTTTACACACCAACATTTGCTCCGCATATTCACCTCATATTTGAAGTCGAAAACGTACATTTCGCAGTGGCTGGTGTTAGGACGCACTATAGTCCTGCCGAAAAAATGCAACTTGTCTAACCCAAAAACTACAGACCAATAACTTGCTTGAACATGCTGTATAAGATCTTTACAGCCATCCTGAATGACAAAATTGTTCAAGGAATTGAGCCTGTGTGCAGAGAGATGTACGAACAACGTGGCTCGAAAAAAAGTGTAGCAGGCTGCCCAGAGAACCTGCTAATTGACAGGTGGGTCTGCAAAGACGCAGCGGTCCATCAGCTAGATTTTCTGTCTCATCTGGAAATTATCGTGTGACAACGAACAACGTCACCTTCCAGAAGGGAGTCTTTCAGGGCGATACCATGAGCCCTCTGCTTTTTCGCATCACACTTGTGCCTCTATCTCTCGCACTACGAAATTTTCCTGGATACCTCTACAGTGACACTAACGCATCGCGAGCATAAGGTTACTCATGTATTTGATATGGATGACCTGAAGATCTATGCTTCTGTTGAAAGCAAACTTCAGTGTGCTTTAAATATTGTCAAGAAGTACACAGGCGAGATTGGCATGGACTTTGGATTGGACAAGTGTGCCAAGATTTATCTGAAGAAAGGGAAGCTTATTGGCGTTCCTAATAACCCTTGTCGATATAAGTACTATTAGACATCTTGACACTGGAGAGACATATAAATACCCAGGTGTGCCTCAAAGCTGCATTCAGGGCGTAACATCAGTGAAGGAGTCTCTCCGAAGCAGATACAAGCATCTTCTTCGACAGATTTGGTCTTCCAATCTGTCGGCGTTGAACAAGGTATCTGCGGCGAACATGCTTGCCGTCCCGGTTCTACTCTAATCATTTGGAGTGGTTCAATGGACGAACAACGAGCTTGCGGCCCTTGATATTGCCACACGTAAGATCATGCATATGCATAAGAGATCTTATATCAATTTGCCTGTTTCGCGATTATACATCTCACGCCGTCAAGGCGGACGCGGACTTTTGAATCTCCAATACCTTCATAACCGAATTGTTTTAAGCACAGCTTACATCGTTGCAGATGGCAGAGATCCTCTCCTTAAAATGGTCAGGAAACAAAAGATGATTGGCAAAGGAGCGTTCCTTTACAAAGTCGCGGAGCAGGTGGCCGAGACACTTGGCCTGAATTTTAACATCAGAAGTGAGGAAAGTGCATTACTCCATCCAGATGATTCACTTCTAAAAGCCGAAGTAAAGAAAGCAGAGGTAGCAAATTTCCGCCAACAGCTATTCGACAAGAAAATGCACGGAAACTTTCACATAAATGTACAAAAACAGTCCTAGTGGAAGGAGCATACGAAAGTGTAATCTTCACACGTATTCCAGAGTAAAGATCACCTGCAACAAAAATTATCCCAGGTAAGTAATCTTTACCCTGACATTTCGAGTATTCATCTGCGTTTACCCACGGTGTGAGGGTAATTGCTAATGTTTACTTGAAAGGCCTGGGTAATGCCAGGCCTTCGAGGTAACGTTAGGCCTTACTAAAGAGACAAAACCGAGTAATTTTCTCGCGGTTTAATTTTAAACGTATGCTAGTTTGCACGGACCAGCAAATTCGCCACTAACTTTACAAATAACTCACGGTAATATTTACTGTTTACCTATGCAAACAAGTAACAGCAGACAGTTCCTATCCTAGTAAGGGTAATATTTATTTTCTACCTACACTAGCAGGTGAATATCCGACGGGTATCCGTCGGATATCCTGGGATATCTCTGGGACGACCTGGGGGATAAATGGGATCCAATGGAAAATGCCGGTATGGCCTATTGCTATGAGGGAATTTCAATCATTTATTCAATACCTGCCACATAACAAATTTGGAGTATATGATTAAACTATATTCTTCTTCTCATTTTTAGAATTCTATCAATAATTTTTTTATTAAAATAACCGTATTCAGCAATATTATACAAAAATATTTGAGTTTTGAATTCAAAAATAATTTTAAATGTTTTTATAGTTTATTTTACGGTCTAACCTTTAAATTAATCGTTTTAAAATAAAATAAAAAAAGTAATTATTAAAATTGATTTAATTATTATGTACTCGTTTCTTAAACTTAATTATTATAATCAATAGAGTAAATCTTAATAGAAGTAATAGTTGAAAATTTCTAATTATCCTTATTAAAGTTACCTACTTACTCTATACCTATATACCCATATACAAACTACTATTTTCCAACCGAGCAAGTCACGCCTACCCCGAAAGGGAAATGGCTTAATGTTATAATAATAATAATAAAGTTGAATTCAATTTCGTGAATAATTTATTTTACCACGCGATAAGAAGGCTTGCATTCAAAGGTATTAGAAAACCTCAATACCTAGAAATGCCGTTTCTATCTTTCTTTTTTGAATTCCCGATTAGGCAGCGAGATTATCAAGATTCCAAACCCTCTTACAGCCGATCGGAGCTCTCAAACGTAACCTGAAATGAATCAGAAACACCATTGGCTTTTATCGCATCAGAAGATGTTTCAAAAGCATAAAATTGGCAAAATCTAGTAGGATTGTGCAAAACAATACATCTCTTTATAACAAAACTCTCGCTTTTTTCAAATGTGATGAATTAAAAAAATAGAAAATCATGATAAACAGATTAAAAAATTAGTTTTCATCACAGCTACCTGTGTAGCAAACAATCTTGACAACGTAAAATGACTAATACTGTGTTTTTAAATGCTTTTAACCTCATTATTATTCGAAGAACAGTAAATAAGAACAGCGAAATGGGCAAAGTTAAAAGGACATTCTGGACATTCATTAATATATATTTAATTGAGAAACGATCTGGACGAATCTGTATCTGTAATAAGAAGTTAAGAAAATAAGAAAAACCGTGTAGTCCGTAACCGTAATCACAGAAATAATGCGGCGACAGTAACTTACCGGAAACCGAACTTAAGAGTGAGAAGTCCTCCAGCAGGTATAACAGTATATGGGATCGCAAACAGTAACCAAACATTCTATTGTCACATCTCTATTTCCCACTATCGTATTAGTAAATATTGTGAATAATCGAATTACTGATTTTTGGCTAATCTTTATTTGCTCATTTTTCTGTTACTGAATTGGTAGAATTTCACTGGTAACTAGGGAAATTTTTCGAAATTAGATTTAGAGATGCAGTCCGATTGTACAATGCGTTTCAGAGAGTAATGTATTTTTTTCAAATTATGTGAATTTAATTATCACATAACAAGATTTTTCTTTATTTATTCGAAACCTTTACCTTTTAAAGAAATGGTTATATATTTTTACCTGATAATAGAATATACGGATGACTCAACATTTAGCCTCCTCATATTCTAGCACTGATGATGTACGCTAAATGCCAATATTGCCGTACTAAGAAATTCCTTACATAAGTAACTTGGCGATTATGGTTTATTTTCTCATACCGGCAATGGTAAAACCCACCTAAACGACAATGTCACATATAAAAGTTTTTGTCCAGTACACGTGTGGGAAATGCGATTCTGGGTGCTCCTCGAGAGACGACGAGTTATCGATCTCTTGATCGTTGACGTCTCGTTCAGTGAGATGTCACATGTTATCAGTGAACATTCTTACAAGATATTCAAATTAGTGAGATTTCGTTGTGAATCAGTAAAAATTCTTACTGATACGATTGAGCAACCCATTATCACTAATGAAAATTTAGAGCGTAGAGATATTAAAAATTACAAAAAGGAACGAAGGATATTAAAAGATTAATAACTTCAAGATCGTTTAAATTAACCGACTAATTTCAGCATTTTCAGTCTGCCTTAGTGGTCATGAAGTATGCGGGGTACAAAAAGCTGCGAACCATCATACATTTTTGCGTATTTCTTACAATGTTCCAAATTCTTGCAGTTGAACCGCTGGCGATCAAAAGGGGATACGTCCGAAACGCCGTCGTTTTAGTTGGCCCCTGGGTCATATTTTTTTTCAGGTCAAATTTTAATTTTTTAATAACATGTTCCAATAGGAAATTTTATTGCGCATATTTTTAGTCCCATAAATAAATGTGATAACTTTATTAGTTTTCGAAATAATCAAGAAAATGTTACTTTTTTGTGCAATCGCAAAATACGAATTTTTTGTGTTCAACTCGCCACAAGTTCTACAATAATAGGAATTTTGTAATAAAAATTTTAGGAAATATGCGCCATCATATAACGAAACTAACGCTATTTATAGAATTTCAATTAATTCGAACGAATTTTCAGAAAATTAAAATTAACGGTCACCTAAACTTTTTTTAGGATTCAAGGAAGTTTCTTGGAAAATATCAGGAAATTATGTTTTATAGTTTTAAAATCACAATTGATTTAAGATCTTAGCGCTGTCCCGTACGCATGCTAGCTCGTCCTGCAATATCAATGTCTGTATAACAGCGGACGATTGGAAGGTCAAGCTGGACACCTAAACAAAAAAGCATATGTTTATTTTGATTCTCTCCCAAGAAACATAATGCACAGAAGCATTATTGTAGAATAGTGTTAGCATATAATATTCTGTTTAGGATAGTTTAAGTTTACTTAAAATAAAAAGAACCTAAATATGGGTCGAGGCAGGAAAAGAAATAGGCGTGAAGAAAATTGGTTGAAGAATAAGAAAAAATGTTCCCGAAATAAGGTACTACTTAAAAGTATTAGAGAAAATTAAAAATTAACTTTTCTGATCATTTTAATATCCTATTATTATTTTTTATTTGATTTCTTAATAGCTTTTTCTGAAAAATCTTGTATTTTAAAATTAGTTCAAATAGTCTAATATAATCTTTTACATTGAATTCTACTGTTGAAAATGTAAAAAGTTTTAAATATCAAATTATTACAAAATTAATGGAGGGCATTCAATGTAAATGATAATGTCATCATTATTATTTTGGTGGCCGGCTTGACCTCCCAATCGCCCGCTGTTATACAGACGTTGATATTGCAGGACGAGCTAGCACGCGTACGGGACGGCGCTGAGATCTTAAATCAATTGTGCTTTTAAAACTATAAAACGTAATTGCCTGATATTTTCCAAAAAACTTCCTTGAATCCTAACAAAAGTTTAGGTGACCGTTAATTTTAATTTTCTGAAAATTCGTTCGACTCCCGAAGCGTTTGAAACTTTCAATATCTAATTTATGCAATGAGAAGAATAAAAATCGTTATATATTTTTAGTGACAATTAATTGAAATTCTATAAATAGCGTTAGTTTCGTTATATGATGGTGCAGATTTTCTGCAATTTTTATTACAAAATTCCTATTATTGTAGAACTTGTGGCGAGTTGAACACAAAAAATTCGTATTTTGGGATTGCAGAAAAAGTAACATTTTCTTGATTATTTCGAAAACTAATGAAGTTATCACATTTATTTATGGGACTAAAAATATGCGCAATAAAATTTCCTATTGGAACATGTTATTAAAAAATTAAAATTTGACATGAAAAAAATATGACCCAGGGGCCAACTAAAACGACGGCGTTTCGGGCGTATCCCCTTTTGATCGCCAGCGGTTCAGTTGATAATAACCGTTTTCAATTTACGTAGAACTTCAAGCGGGATTCTTTGTGAACTTTTTCAAAATACCATCCGTGGATATTTTCACCGGGGGTGATCCTTTTGGATTCATTCGTGTTTTTTATTATTTTCTCCGACTGTATAATAGACCGTTAGCCCACAACATAAATGGCAACATGATGGGGATAAGGACAGTTTTCACCTCAAAGGTTCGACTTACGATGAGGAACGTAAAAATTCCTCACTGGTATGGGCTAAGTACAAGAGATGGGCGGTGACGACCTGGCAAAGGTGTCAATTTTTATAGATCAGTAACGTGACTCGGACTATATGCTATGTATTGTTTACGCATACAGGTAACGATATGCAACAAGGTAGTTGAAAAATTGCAGGGGTAGCATGTGCTACTCGGCGATAAAGTGCACGGACTACCCGATAAGGCAGAGTATTGAAAGAAGAAAAATATTGATTTTACATGCATATTTTGATTTTCATAACATTTTTTGATAAAATGTATACATTTAGAGAAAATATCGATTAAAGAAAAACCAGAAGAATAAAAAGCTGTTTCTCTTTACAGCAAGTCATTTTTTGAAAATTTTCTGGAGAGAAAAGATACTTCTTTACAGGCGTACTTCAACATTAATAAAAATATTCTATTTGAATGTTTATATTCGTCAAGTTATACGCAGTTTTACGTGCACATACTTTCAAGTGTTATATCATCAGCAATTTAAAAGAAGGCCTTCTCAAAATTAGTACATCAATAGTGTAAGTCTTGTATACAAAATTGGCGTCAGTTACTTTGAGGTAAAATCTTATTTTGCTACAAACAGTAATAAACAGAGTCACGTTCTCAGCTTCTAATTATCGTAAAATGTTGTAATAAAGCTAAATATTATTTCAAAAACTTAAATTATGTAATGGCTTTGCTTTAACAGTTCCATTATTTATTTTTGTTAAAGTTTCTATTTTTTTCTTGAAATGTATTGAATCTTCATTACTGTGACAAAAGTCAATTTTACGGACGTGGCATGGGGTCGTCTCACACTTTTCGTGGGTCAGTGGCGTAGGCGTAGAGTCGTAGATGGTTACCCTGCTTGTAGGAGAAGTTTCATTACAAATTCTTCAAGGTGAAATTTTGAATGCAGTTTTATTATATACATTCAGAGGTATTATTATACATACATTGATTAGCAGTTTGAACTCGAAAGTTCATTGCCCCACTACCCGATTCGGGTAGTGCTTCTAGGTGGATATTTACTACCAATGTGGGCCCACCACACCCACGACGGACCAACAGCACGCAGTATTCCTGAACGGTCACCCATCCAAGTACTAACCGTGCCCAACAATGCTTAACTTCAGTGAGCTTACCAGAACTGGTGTTTTCAGCGTGGTATCGCCGTTGGCAAGGTATTATTATGTTACTTTAAAATAAAAACTGTTTGTCTTTCTAAGTATTATAATTTAAACATGAAAATTCTGCGACAAGCAGGCTAACCGTTTACACCTTCGCCACTAGCCCACTGAAAATATGAGAAGCCCCATGCCGCGTACTTAAAATTGACTTTCGTCACGGCACAAAAAATCCAATACATTTCAAGGAAAAAATATAAACTTTAACAACAATAAATAATACAAAAGTTGAAGTAAAGCCTTTTTATTATTTAAAAACAATAATATTCAGCTTTATTACAACCTTATAAGATAATAAGAAGCTGAGAACGTGACTGTTTATTATTGTTTATAGCAGAATAAGTTATTATTTTACCTCTTAGTAGCACACCTTCTTTTAAATTGCTGAAGATATAACACGTTAAAGTATGTGCACGGAAAATGCGTATAACTTGGTAAATATAAATATTTGAATAAAATATTCCTCATTAATGTTGGAGTACACCTGTGACGGAGTAATCTTTTCTTTCTTGCAAATTTTTGAAAAAATGACTTGCTGTAAAGAAAAACAGCTTTTTATTCCTCTGGTATTCCTTTATCCATGTTTTCTCTAATGTATGAATTTTATCAAAAAATGTTATCCCTGGCGGACCGAACAAACGGAACGGATACGCTACAGCGTATCCTTATAGTATCCATATCGTATCCTCTCCGTATCATGCAAGAAAAACTCATTTAAAAAGAAAGATTAACATTTCACTTGTTGAAATTCGGATTCTACGTGAAATTTTGAGTTAAAAGGTCACAGAGTACCCGCTCCGTTCGTTCGGTCCGCCCGGGATTGAAATGAAAATATGCATCTCTGGGAGTAGTCTAATTTTTGCTCGAAAATTTTTCCTGCAAAATTAATATTTTTCTGATTTCAATACTCTACCTTATCGGATGGACCGCGCAAATGACCGCCAGTTGACAGGTGTTTTCCCTCCACTTTTTCAACTGCTTTTTTGCATATCGTTACCTGTATGCGTAAACAATACATAACAATTGATTCCAAGGGTTTACCTACATTCACACTAATTTTCAAGCTTATCCGAGTCACCCTACTGAACTATAAAAATTGACACCTTTGCCAGGTCGCCACCGCTCAGCTCTTCCTCTCAGCCCTGCCAGTGAGGCATTTTTACGTTCGTCATCGTAAGTCGAACCTTTCAGGTAAAAATTATCCTTATCCCTGTAACGGTGCCATTGATGTTGTGGACTTACGGTAGTAGATAGGCAAGGCGGTTTCTGGACCGATTAGTATTAGTGGGTGTTTGTGTGTGTCCGTGTGTATTCGTCTGAGGCTGACAAGAAGAGCGTTCTGCAAAGCTTCTAGAACATTCTCGAAGGGCCCTGATGACGTAACAGAATAATAATATTGCGCAATTGTAAGAGCCGAACTCCTGTAAACAGGTTCAAGATCATTAAGAGAAAAAAAAGGTTGATTCTTTGCTTCCTTATAGATAATACTTTGAACTAAAATCTCCTATCTTTATTCATTTAATGCGCAAATCATGAAGGTGTATAAGGGCAATTTGATTTATTGCTTGCTTGCGGATGATAAATTTAATGAAAAATTCCCGTCTTCATTTATTTATAATTCTTCTGCAAAGACCATAAAACCTAACTTACCAACATTGAGAACATTCTACAGCTGTAGTGGTTCGTGTCCGTGCAAAGTTTCTGGAACATTCTTGATGACGTCATCAAATTGTACTGCGTAATTTCTGAAAAGAATTTTTTTCGTAAAAAACTTCAAGGCTATTTTTAAGGGCGCATTACATTTCTTACTTCGCAAAACGTTATATTTCAAACGTGTCGATTATATTGTAGAACGTTCTACAAATTGTGTTGCATCATATAATGCAATACTGTGCAATTTTGAGAAACGAATTTTACGTGTTTCTGTATAGATGCATCGATTATAATCTAGAATCTTCTAGAACTTAATGATAAAGAGAAAGATAAAATTAAAATTAAAAAACATTTGAAGCCAATCGAATGGTACAGGCAAGAAAGGTATCTATAGAAATAAAGCATTTCTTATGATAGGCCATATGCTGGGGATTCTTAACGCTTTATTCTGGTATGAAGTATCGAGCGAGGACTAGAAATATAGAGAGATAACATCCATACATGTTTAAACGTTTTGTTTTAGAAAAATTTATGCACTGATCGTCTCAGTCTGCATGCATTTCATTAGACTCTGCTTTCGTTCTCTAGAGATCAGTTCTTTTCACTGCTCTCAAAAGTTCGATTTCTTAGTCAACCCAGAAAGTTTGATCATCATTCTTCAAACCAGTGCAATTATGCTAGGTCCGTCGACCTCTCGACGTGTCGCATGTAATACGATACTACAAACAATTTCGAGACTCGAGAGAGATAATACAGCATGTATTTTATTCCAAGATTTACTCACGCTCTTTAAACTTATATGTATTAATGGTGCACTGCCCGGTGCTTATCGCTTCTTATGTAATACAACAAGATGAGGTCATATGCATTTTTTATTTACAGATATAGGCTCGTTCCTTTTATCATCTTCCATCTCTTATGTAAAAATAACAGTTTGCCTATTACACGTTGAAGATTTATAATGAATCTAAAAGAATAAGAGTTCTGAGCTCTTCGTGGCTTCAAGAGTCAGAATATAAAAAAAATTTCGTAAATAAATATAACAAAATATGTTGAAATTTTCACTCGCGCACTAAAGCTTCTGCCTAATATATTCGACAGAAATCGAGGATGCTTCAGTGCTTTCTGTCTAAATAATTATGACTAATTCAATCTAAAAACATACTTTTTTAATACGCAAATAATTCAGAGATCTAAAGCATTTTTTTTTATAATCTAGAATCTTCCAGAACTCTGAGATAAATATGAAGATATATTAATAGATAAAGAAAGTAAATTATTTGTAAATATTAAGCGTATGTTAGAATTTTACGTGAATAGCTTCAAAGTTATTTATGATTTCAATTACGCATTAAATTTCTTACATTGCAAAACGTTATATTTCAAACATATCTAGATGTGTCGATTATACTTTAGAATATTCAAGAACATTACCACAAAGAAGAATATATACTAATAGATAAAGAGAGTAAATGTTTCATGAATATAAAGCGTATTATTATATAGTTTTTTTCGTAAACAGCTTGAAGGTTACTTTTTACTTTATCCTTGAATTTACATCGCAAGAACATTTTCTGGTGTGAATATCATGATTTTCTACACGTTTATAGAAAAAAAAGTTTCAAAAATATTCAACATGTATTTTGATAATAATAATAATAATCTGAGGATATATAATAATGCATAATTATTTAAAATGTGTTCGGTTTATTGTATGAGCTTGCTCAATTGGCTTTACTGCAAGACAGTTGAATTAAAGTATTCGTTAAAGGAACGGTGTTTTTTTCGATAATGGCTTTCAGTCAAAAATTGTATGATCAATGAAAAATAACATTCAGATTTAAAAATGTTGAGGATATGAAAGGAAGATTAATATACCAGAGGTGGTAATACGTAGAAGTATAGTAAAGAATTCTGTTTTATGGTTACAAATGCATATATTGATTTCCATGAAAGAAAAAAGGAGGAGGAACTCATTTTTCAAATATTTTCACTATAATTATATCATACGTAAAAATATGAATCATCAATATACCATAGAAGAATGTGAATCAAGCCAAGACAAAGAAGAATCAAATCAGTGCTGGAACGATGAGGGCTGTTATGTCGATTTTGAGGAGTTCGGTGAATATTATAAGAATGTGAATGTTGATTACAACGAAAACGAAGTTTTTGTGTTCAAAATAACATTTATGAGGGCATCTCAATGGTTTGAAAATAAACATCTATAGTTTTTAATAAAGAAGAAGCAGTTTCAAGAAAGTCTACAATACAACTTCGTATGGTGAAGAAAACAAAGGATAAAATAATAATGTGAGTGACGAAAAAGTTGCCACTAAAAATATCATCTATCATTTCACATGGATCAAAAACTCACCTTTCCAGAAAAATGCAGTGAATTATCACTAAAACTTATGTGGACAATTCATGAAACATAAAACTGCATTTTAATGGGAGAATTAATTGATTCGATTTTTTATAAGTAGATTAGAAAGAAAGAAAAAACATGCATAGGAGTGATCAAGTTCTTATAGCTGTATTCAAGTGTGTGAAATATACATATAGTAAGGGATATGTGAGAAAAATTCATATATACATATATTTATATTTAATCCTAAGTACATAAAAGTGAGTAGTGAAATAAAACTCTTATTAAGGATTTTTTTAGTTATTTTTTGATGATAATGATGATAATAATAATAATAATAATAATAATAATTAATTATGAGCGTAGGGATGTGGCGACCCCATCGCCCGAGAGCTCCGGCTC
>CAKNYM010036378.1:0-15963 GCA_932195095.1 Andricus curvator | reverse complement strand
CCCGAAAGGGAAATGGCTTAATGGTATAATAATAATAATAAAAAACAGAAACTAAAAGGGAAGTATTTCACTAAAAATTTGTTTGGACTTTTTTCAGGCAAAATTTTTTATTCAAAGTTCTTTAGCTTAAAAATGTTTAATTTCATCTCTAATACCTCAAAATTCCATCAGAATTCAATTATCGATTCCAGAAATTTCGATAATTCAAAAAAATGTAAGGCAAAAATTCAATATGGCGTAACTCTCGAAAATTTAAAAAATCCGAATAGACGTAAGAAGCCATAGAAACACGAGAGCTTGCATGAAAAAATGCATGGACGTGAAGGAAGCTAGAGTAGTATGCCAGGACAGAAAATTGTGGCGACAAATAGTTTGTAAACAGAGTGACAATAGAGTGAATGACGCCGGAAACAAAGACCTCAAATGGGGAACCACACATAACAATTTTGTGAGGCTCTTCACATGGGGTGATCGCTAGAGAGATTGATCAGCAACCTGGGTCGGAGCAGTGTTGCGGAACGAACGTGTCGTTTAAATAAACAACACGAGAATTCTAGATCAATCTACAAAATCTATACCCCCTACCTCACACTACACCTTTCCTCACCGAGCAAGTCAAGCCTACCCCAAAGGGGAAATGGCTTAATGGTATAATAATAATAATTTCATCAAGTTTTGTTAAAATCGAACGACCACTTGCAGATTCTGATATTCCTGACGTGCACTGGCCCTAAGATTAATTTTTTTCCGAAAAATAGTTTGTATAAGTGTATACAATACGCGTAACTCAATCTAACAGAAGGCGTTGTGTTTCATGTGGTGCACAACTTGGTAACACCTGACCCTTATGTATGCGGCTGTTACTTTTGATAGCCAACTAACTAAACCAAACAGCTCTCGGGAGTCGGGAATCACCTGCTCTCAGCATTGTGTAATGTTGATGCCCCATTGCTCTACTGAAGAAAATTTATGTTTGTAGTTCACAACTAGTTTCAAAACGAAACTTTATGTTAAACTACGTGTGGAAAGTCCTATAAAATCCAAAAAGAAATAAAGTGCAATCAAACTCGTCTTTATTATGTTCGAAATTCAAATTATAATCTATCCAAATGAAAGTGTCAAGTAAATTCGATTTTTTTATTGTTCATGGTAATGTGGTAACGAACATGATAAAAAAATTGATATGCAGTGCCTGGTTCAGAAATCTTCTCACTTTTAAGCATAAAGCATAAAGCGATTTCGAAGAATTAAAAAAAAAAACAGATAATTTGTCGTTTAAAATTGAAACCAAACAAGTTATAATGTTTAAAACTTAAATTATTAAATTGAAAACTGACTCAAGTTGAAATCAAGAAATTTAGAATAATTAAATCTCAAACATTTTAATTAATTTTTATAATTAGATAATTTTTAAAAATTATAATTTAATAGTGAAATTTTCGTGATATTTTTAATGTTTGAATTTGAAACCACAATATTGTAAAAGTTGACATTCGAAACCTCCAAAAATTAAGAAATTTAAAACAAAATATTTTCGAATTGAAGCTTTTAAAGCAAAAAAAAATTTTGTTTCTAGACCTCAAAACTACTGTTTTAGAATTAGGCGTTCAAAACCGTTAAAAATTAAAGAATTTTAAATATTGTGAACCTTTAAAGTTTAATTATTCTCTTCAAAAATTATATGCTTTCTAATTGGAAACTTTCAAAATTAATTAATTTAAACTTAAAGCGTTAGAGATATAAAATTCCAAACTTCGTATAAAAATGGAAAGATTCTTCAATTAGGATCTTGAAACTAAGTCGCTAAAAATAATTAATTTTCAAATTGTGCATCACTATTTTCAAAATTCAATCATTTTAATATAAAGTGAAAAATGAATAAACTAAACTCTGACAGTGATAAAGTCGCGAGACAAAAAACACGCGAAAGGCGAACGGAAACATAGAAGCTTCAATTTTGACAGAATGAATGAATTATAGATCATTATATATACCAATAATCAGAAAATTTAAAAAAACTCATAAGAAGGTATTAAAAATAATATTTGGCACAAATTTATAAAGTTTACCCTCTATGTCTTTCAAACACTTTCATCCACCATCCTAGTTTCTATGAAAATGAATAATTTTGGAAATCTTACTATTCAAAATTGCCCGGGTAGAAAATTATCGGGCAACTATTCGGGGCGAGGATAGCCCATCCTGACTGCATATGTGGCGGTCAAGATGTTCTATTATGCGCTGAGTAGAAGTGAAACGTTTTTGCATGGTCAAACGTAGGTCTGAACAAGCTAATCTAGGCCTAGTCAGTCGGTCTTGTTAAAATCTATTTTAGATGGTTGACGTTAAAAAATTTTTAACGACTGTCTAGTCTAGTTGATGAGAGAAAAAATTCATTTTTTCAAGTTTTTCTTTCATTTTTGATACTATTAAACACCCGGGCTCTTTTTGGAAATGTACAAAAAATATTTGAATGAGACACTTTAAAAATTTGTTGGTCCGGGCGGGGTAGCCAGCACCCCATTAGTGTCCGAAAAGGCTGACTACTATCGGCGAGAAAATTATGGGCGCATCTGCATTTGAAGCTCAACAACTCAGCCAAAAAAAATGCTAGAGTAATAAGTAAATAGTCATTTGAAAGGTGAAAGTATTCCACGTAAATGAGCCTGAACACGTTATTGTAAAAAAAATTTGTGATTTGCAGACTGAACAATGTTTTTAAAAAGTAAGGAATTTCGGGCACATTTAAGAAGAGTGATGAGGAAATTTTATTGTTTTTTTTTAGTTTATTTTGCATTTTTGAAATTTTTGAACACCCTGGCTCTTTTTGGACATTTACAACAAATATTTCAATAAGACACTTGAAAAAAAATTTGGTTCTGACGCACTAGCCAGTACTTGGTTAGGTCCCGGAGGGACTGAGGAAATGATAACGAAAAAAAAAAATTATTTTGTTTTAGTGTTCACTTTTCATTTTTGGTCCTTTTAAACACCCTGGCTCTTTTTGGAAATATGGAAAAAAAATATTCGAGTCAAGCAATTAGAAAAAGGTATAGTCATGACGGGCTAGCCAGCACCCGATTAGGGCCTGAAAAGACTGACTAGATGATGAGGAAAAAATTAATTTTTTCAATGTTCATTTTCGCCTTTGATACTTTTAGACGCCCTAGATATTTTTAGAAATGTGTAAAAAGATATTTGGGTTTGAATTTTTCATTTTTATGCAAGATTTCAACCTTAACATTTTAAATTTCGATCATTTCAATTAAACATTCAGCGATACATTTGTGAAATATTGCGAATTTTGGTCTCGAATTTTATGCCGAATCGCAAATCTAATAGCGGAAACGATTCAAAAAATAAATGGCATCTGTGCAAACGAGTATTGGCAAACGATCGCTCGATTTTGAATTTGCCGCAGCACTAGTTTCGCAGTCTAGAAATTTATGGATGGGAGCACAGCCAAGGTTCGCTATTGCCCGAGCTATTGCCACATTGGTCTCTGTGGTTCATATTTATTTTTTATTATTCTTTTTTTTATTGAAGAGGGGATCGATTGAAATAACGCAGGGTCGAATTCAGTTTGATAGAGAACGGGTAATTATTTTCGGCGGCCATTTGTCGACATATCCCCGGGCCTGCCGTCTCAATTCGCGATCATTAACATCTCTATCGCAAAATCTACGCCAAAGAGGCGGCACAGTCCGACCCTCGACGCGTCAGGTGCAAGTCTCTTCACATTGGTTCCGAAAATACCCTCATTTTTTATCAATTTACTATTCTACTTAGAATTTTTAGTAATTCAGGGTGGCCGCTGGGACTTGTTTGAGACCAGGAAAAACGGGGAAATATGACAGTGAATTTATTTTTTGAACGGGAATTTTACAAATTTGTAGAAGAATAATCTATTCGATCACTTAAAATATCACAAATTTCAGTTTTGAAAACTTAAACAAAGTTAGAAATTAGAAGCGTTTGACTTTTTAAATTTTGATCAAAAATCGTTTTAATTTGATCAACTGTAAATATATGTTAATTAATGATTTTTAAAACTAAACTATACTTTGAGTGTTCAAAATTGAACAATAATCTCTTTTGCAAGGCGATTCTGAAGCTGTTCAAAATCTGTTCAAAATGTTATAAAATATATTCAATTTTTAAATAATTCCAAATTAGTAATAGATTCTTAATCAAATCCTATTCAAATATTGTTTAAGTCTGAAATATTCCATTTTTACCCATTCGACTCGACATTTTTTTATTAAAAAGAGAACAATTTTTTAATATTTAGAAATATTTGACTGTTTACTTAAAATTAGCACTTATAAATGAAATATCAAAGACTAAACAATTTGAAGCTAAATTGTTTGAAATATAAAGCTCCTTTTTACTCATTTTTCAACAAAATAGAACAAGTCAACTTTCACTATCGTGAAATTGCACCTTTGACCGTGCTTTTAACCTTCATCCAACCGTAACTTTATTTATAATAATAATCTATGACGAACCATGAATGGAGAATTTGCTCAGAATGAAATTATGTTTACCGTGAAGTTTATTACGTTCCTTAGCGATTTTTTCCACTTACTTCGTCAAACTTTTATTGAGAGGTCAACATTTTTTAGACCTATATTGAATAGTATTCGTATCGAAAGTTCGGGGCCACTAGCTAAACTTATAAAAAATATTTGAATCTCATCCCGAATTTCAGGACGACAAGACATTTTGTAAATTTGAATTTTGAACGTTACAATTTTAACTGTTCCATTAAAGAAATTTTTAATTTTTAGGTGATTGTTGAATTTTGATGTATAAATTACAACTGAAAAATTGTTCATTTTAAATGACTCAAAATTAAAATAATTCAACTTAGAAAGATTCACGTATAAAAAAAAGTTTGGCTTCTAATTTTAAAAGAAAAGGAAGAAATTTTGGTGTTTATAATATTTTCATTGAATTTGAAACAAGGAAGCTTTAGTTGAAAACGGTGGCAGATAATTTGATGAAATTTGGATGAGTTATTTTCACCACTAATATCTTGAAACTGTCCGAAGGATTCTACAAATATTTACTGCATTTTTGTAGCACTTTATAATATTTTAAAAATCGATTTTTCATAGTAAAACTCTTTTCATTAACATAATTCAAAGTAGAGGCAAGAACATAAAAGATTCCTTGGTTCGAGACGAATCGATTGACCTATAATAATAAAACATTTTACTAAAGAGTAGGGAAGTTATGGTAATTTATACATTTTAAAAATCGGTTTTTTATAGTAAAACTTTTTTCATTAACATAATTCAAAGTTGATGCAAGAACAGAAAATATGTGTTGATTCGAGACGAATCGATTGACCTATAATATTAATACATTTTATTGAAGAGTAAGGAAGCTATGGTAATGCATAATATTTGAAAAAACGGTTTTTTATAGTGAATATTTTTTCACTAACATAATTCAAAATTAATGCAAGAACGGAAAAGATTCCTTGATTCGAGGCAAATCGATTGACCTATAATATTAATACACTTCACTGGAGAGTAAGGGAGTTATGCTCATTTATAATATTTGAAACATCTGTTTCAAACAGAAGAACTTTTTTCATCGAGATAATTCAAAGTTGATGCATGAATAGAAAAGACTTTTTCAACATAAATTTTCAAATAAAATAATTCTGACAATTTTTGTAAAAAAATCATAAAGCTGGGAAAGGGATAGGGTGCGACAGAACTTTTCACTTCCCTTTTCCAGCTCGAAAAATTACCATTTCAAATACAAAATTTGATTTGTCCGATTGGTCATTATATTTTAAAAATTGTTTGTATTATTTTGTATTTTTGTGTTTTTTGTGAATTTATATTTTTATGTTGATCCAAATGAAAACTTTAGTTTGTTTATTATTTAAAAAAGCACTAATGTTTCCTCTATGAGGAGGCAAATACATTTGCTAACGGGAAGCAAAGTGCTCGTGAAATGAGCACCATATAATTATAAATACAAACAAAGTGGAAACATTCGAGATCGAATTCACAGCTAGTTTAGATTTTATTGAGTTGAAAGGGAGGAAAGTTTAGTTTTCAATTTTTTTCTGAATTGGAAGAGAGAACTTTTTTATTTCTAAAATTTTTATAGAGTTTGAAGGAACGTAATTTTAGTTATGTATTTTTTTCTGTATTGGAAGAGCGAATTTCTTCTTTTTAAACTATTTTTTGAGTTGAATGGAGCATCTTATTTAATTTTTAATTTTTTCGGAATTGGAAGAGGGACTTTTTTTGTTTTTGAGATTTTTATCGAGATGGAATTGAGGTAATTATAATTTGAATTTTTTCTGAATTGGAAGAGGAGCCTTTCTTATTCTTAACATTTTTATAGAATTGGAAGGGACAAATTTTTGGTTTTCGAGTTTTTCTAAACTGGAAGAGGTAATTATTTCGTTTTGAATATTTTTATTGAGTTGTAAGGGAGAAAATCTTGGTTAATAATTGTTTTTTCTGAATTAGATTTTGTATTTTTAACTTTCAGATGACAGGGGGTATTTTTTATTTTCAATTTTGTACTAGTTTCAAATTTTAAATGTTGCAGTTCAATTTTTTTGCCGTACAATTCTAATGAAATTAAATTAACATGAAAAAATAATACTGGAAATATTACGGTCTTTTCTGGAATATTTTGGAATGCTTTGGAATCTTATATAATGTTCTGGGCTATTTTAAATTCTTTATTTTTGAAATTCTTTGCAAAATATAAAATGTTCATGACTTTTATATATAGAATGTTTTGGAATACGTTCAAATATTCGGGAATGCAGGGATCACAGTCAGTCCCTATTCCCCTTTCCCCCATATTTTTCTGCAAATCCCCTATTCAACAGTGTCGCGAAAGAGAAAAAAATACATCTGATACTTAATTGAGATACTTTTGTTCTAATAGCATGTAATTTATAAATAAACTTTTTTTATTTTCCTATCTGAAAAATGTGGTGTAACTATATGTCTCGAAAATCTCGCAATCATTGTTGTTGAAAACCTGATTGGCTTATTATTGCTTAAAGTTTTTTCATATCTTAAATTTACATTTGTAGGTGATTCTAATACCAATCGATTAGGATCATTAAATTTTCCAATTAGGAAAAGAAAATAATCCAAAATATTTGAATACATTTTTAAAAAATTTTTAATTTAACTAAAAATTCGATGCATACTTATGACAACAAATAATTATTATTGTTATCTATAACTATAAGCAGGAATTATTCATAATTAGAAAATAAAACTCCAAAAACAACCTCACTTTTCGGCTCATTAGAGACAAGAATAAAATTAATGGAAAAAAGAGGGAGAAAAAGGGAAATAATTTTGAAAAGTAAATCTACAGAATTACTCAATCTAGATTGAGTAATTCTTTACCTTGATTTATAAAATTGTCAAATAAACGCCCATTGATTATTTCAACAAATTTTAGAAGAGAAACCCAAGCGTAGATATTAAACAAGTAGTTGAGGTCATAACTGTTTATTTAAATAAGTCATAAGGCATAAGTCGTAATTTTCATTCAATTTTAATTTACAAAAGCTTAACCTGTTCTTTGGAAGTTTCTGTACAATTTTATTATACTTCTCACGTTTTTATCAAAACTAATTAATTGAGAAATAATGCGTACAATTATTCTTAGTTAATCACTTTTTTAATTACACAATTTGCTAAATTATATTTCATAAAAACTTGGTGAATAGCCTTTCCGTATAAAGAGCCTTTCAAGGATATATAATGAGTTTTTGTACATTAAAATTGAATGAAAATTATAACTTGCCTAAAGCGGAAGAAAATAGACAAATATGCAAATGACTACATATTAATATTTTCAGTTTTTGTATGTCTTAAATTTGAAAATTAAGTCTGCAAATAATCTGATTTAATAAGAAATATTATGAAAAAACTTATGCGAATTGAGAAACGTTTGTGCTTTTTAAATACTCTTCAGCGGTTAAATTTAATCTTTCAAATGATCTAATAAATTATTGATTAAAATTCCTAAAAACTTTAAGAAAACAGTTTTTTATCGGAAATTATCATTTTTAAAGAAAAATCATTTGATAAAAAATGATTAGATTTTAAAGAAAATTGTGTTTCAACTGAAATTAGTATTTTAAAAAAAACCAATAGATTTAACTCCAATGATTTTTGTTGAGAATAATAAAATTGACAAGCTTAAAAAATTTCTGATGGTGTTAGTGTCTTTTATCGGAAATTGAAATTTTTATTAAAAAATGATTAGGTTTCAAATAAGATTCATAAGTTTTAAACAATTTTAGGTTACATTGTTGTTTTATATCGAGAATTGGTATGTTCAAACAAAAATTATTATAATTTGAAAAATATTTCCGAGAAGATTTCCAATCTTTCAACAATTTTGGATTACGTTAGTGTTTTTCGTCGGAAATTGTCAGTTTTACTGAATTGAAGAAAAATTATATTTCAAACATTTCAAAGAGGATTAATAATTTTGTAACAATTTTAGATTATCTTGGCGATTTACACCGGAAATTGGTATTTTTAGAAAAAAATCATTACATTTCAATGAAGATTTGAAATTTTGGTTTAAATATAGATTAAGCTAGCGGGTTTGATCGGAAATATCGTTACAGATTTCAATGAAGCTAGATTTACAATTTTGAAACAATTTAAGGTCATCTTAGCGTTTTTTGTCAAAAATCGATTATTTTAAACAAAAGTAATTTGACTTTAAAAATTAAAATTACAGTTTTGAACAACTTAGTTTACAATATACATTAATTCTGAAGTTAAGATATCAACTTTCATCAGTTATCAAAAATATTATCCTTTATTTCCTTTTCCATTATTTTAGATAATAGATACTGTGAAATACAAAATTTTTGTATTGATATTAATTTTATATTTTAATTACAAAATTTCCTGGGCTTGTAAAAAATAATAATCGCGTGCACAACGCGCGTGTTTTTTTCTATTTTAATCAAATTTGCGGTACTTATAAAAGTGTTGCATTTATTAATTTTTCTTCATTACGCTAATATTTTTAAAAGAAAAAAATTCCCATATTTTCTCTGCGAATGTACTGATTCCTGGAAATGTTCCTGATTTTTCTAGGATATTCTGGAATCTTGCAGAATTTTCCGAAATATGAACTATTATATAATAATTATAATATATTATTTTTGACTTTTCCAGAATACTCTTGAATGTTTTAAATACTCTGAGATTTTTCCGAATTCTAAAATATTCTGGACTTTTTTTAGAACTAAACATGAATGAAAGAATAATAACGAAAAGTAACAAATCAGAGACAAACTTCGATGCTTATGTGTACAGAAGGGACACCCTCAATGAAGAAGTGCCAGCTTGTGCGAGCACGTGAGACATAAGCACACGCCGGAACCGGAAACTATTCAAGCACGCGAGCAACACGCGTACAGGAAATTAGGGTGAAACGATTTGAAAGGCTCGAGAACAGTTAAACCTGGGGACATTTATGGGGCTGCTCTTTTATAAAGATTTTTTATACACAAGATAATAAATCGTAATACTAAAAAAGAAATATTCCGAAAAAATATATGTAATGCAGAAAGGTAATATTTTCAGATAATTTTCAACCGATATTAGAAAGTGGTTAATCAAAATTGCCCAATTTGGTATTATTGAATACTCATTTCACGCAAAAACTAAAATCCGAGGTCACTCTAAACCAAGAGGTGAAGTAATTGTGAATTTCATACTTATAACACACAAAAGTTGCATCATTTTGTTATTCACGGCAGTACAGTGGTGAAAAATATTAGGTACTCCTCTTTTCTAGAAATTCGAATCTGAAATAATATAATGAAAAATCATTGAAAAAATCTCGAATACGCTATGCATAAAAATTGCACTCTACACGGAGAAAAAAATATGCCTATAATAGTAAGAGCACTAGTCATGCTTTTGTCGTAGGTTTCATTCTTGCTATCTTGGTACAAAATTCATTCATTTTAAGCAGGAATCCCTTTATCCTAAAAAAGTACAAAGCTTCATGCTTTTAAAGCCGTTATCCCTTGCGAAAATAGCTCGAACTTCGCCTTGCTACGGTTGTAAGAAAACTCATCCTATTAGAGTATGAGTACTCTTACAACCGTAGCAAGGCGAAGTTCGAGCTATTTTCGCAAGGCACAACTGCTCTAAGGGCATGTGACTCCAGCAATAACGGCATGCGCTTGATTCTTTTATGGTATAGGACATTTAATGCTAAAAATGTCTAACCTGATGCCAATATTGGTAGAAATTCATACCAATTTCGCACATGAAGTTCCATGCTGTAATATTAAGAGCTCAGCCTACTATAGCAGTGTGGTTTTTTTCTCCGTGTAATGTAGAAAAAAATTTTTTTTTTACATTATCAGTATAGTGTGTTCTATATTTTTCTATATTATTAGTATAGTAATGAAGTATAATAATAAAATTGATCATCCTTTCAATTTCAGAACAAAATGTTGCAATTAAAAATATTTAATAAAACGAAATGTCTCGTCATCCCGAAATTCGGGATGACTAGTCCAATATTTTTCAGAAGCTTGACAAGTCGTCCCGAATTTTTTGGGACGACTAGTCCAACCCCTTTTCCAATAACTCCCACAATTTTTCGGGACGACTAGACACAGCCTTATCAGCGTGTCCGACAGTGTTATGTTTATATGACATTATGATATGAAATTATTCTCTGTTATATGTTATTGTGACTGTCCTTCCTCTCTCTCTCCTCTCCATTTAAGGCATGATTTTTAGACAGGTAACACTGCCGAATAGGTAGATTGATTTTACTTTTAATAAATATGTTCAATTGCAACATTTTATTCTGAAATTTAAAGAAATATCAATTTCATTATTATATTTCTCTACTACACACTAATAATGTAGAATATACTATCCTAATAATGTAAAATTCTGTTTTTCTACGTTACAGTGACTTTTTGATGCCAAGCGTATTCGACATTCTTCTTAAATAATTTTTTTATTTTATACCTTTCAGTGCATAATATACTGAAAATGGGGTACGGTTGTATTTTCAGTTTTCACATAATGAAAAGAAAGGTTTCTGGAATGGGATATGGCTGTATTTTCACTTTTCACACATTGAGAAGAAAAGTTACTGGAAAAGGGTTAAGGGTGTGTTCCTAATCAGACATTTCTTTTTTTCAGATATAGCCTCTTTAACCAAATATGCTTCGTCCTATAATGCCCCTTCTTTTATATTTATATCCTTCGGGTTGAAAGGGACTACTGGAAATGGGGTTTGGTTGTATTTTCACTTTTCACATAATGAAAAGAAAGGTTACTGGAAATGGGGCATGCTTGTATTTTAACTTTTCACATATTGAAAAGAAAGATTACTGGAAATGGGACTCGATGGGATATGGTTGTATTTTCATTGTTTCCATAATGAAAAGAAACGTTACGGGAAAAGGGGCAAGGGTGTGTTCCTACTCAGCCCTATAGTATCTTATTCCTTGTCTTTTTCAATGTTTATGTGTAGAAAGTAGTTTTTTCATTTTTTTACCTTAAAAATTACTTTAGTTGGTATTTTTATTGACATTTTCGTAATCAACGCATGAAAATACATCGATTTGCGATGTTTCAAAAATATCACTTTTCGTCACCTCATCACGGCATTTTTCGGAAAAAATATTCAATTTATGCCTAAGTTACATGCATACAACTTATTTTTTCACTGATTTTTCATTGATCCTGAAATTTTTCATGCAAATCAGTCAATATAACACATGCCGACAAAAATTAACCATTTTTTATACCGAAAGATTGGACTAGGTGGTGACCCCGAAGGATTTTGATGTCCTAAAACCGAATCCTTTGTCCAAATTTTTCCTATACGTCAGGATTTCGATGTATGACACATATTACCCATTTCAGTTTTACACTGAAAAACTAGCAAAAAAGGCAAAGAAAGCGAATGAAATTATGTTCTTCCATTTAAAAACGATTCGTTGTCAGAAGGTTTTTGAGTTTGCTGAATCCGAATCAATCAATGATTGATCGAAATACCCAGTACAAATTGCAAAATCAATTTTCCATGTAACATTTTCGTGCTTGTAGGTGGCTGTGATTCACAAGTGCGAATCTCATTACGCCTATGTCACTCTGGCTATAATTACCTCCATTTAAAAAAAGAATCATGCCAATCTGTTAATTCTATCAGAAGTTACAGTGGAACATGGAGAACAAAAAAAATTACAAACATAAGTCTTCTTTTTCCTGCGCGTATTCGACTAAAAATATACTCAAAATTGAAATACTATACATAATAATTTTTTTTTATCACCTTCTGTGATAGACTTGAATATCTATTAACTAATCAGGGTTGACCTCTCAACCAACTGAGAAAATTACGTAAGTATGTAAACTGATACTGAAAAACGTAAGTGTAAAATGTGTAAATTGATATTTAAAAATGCAAATGTACTAATTGATATGGCAGAACGGAAATGTGTAAATTGATACTTTATATTAAAAAAATCTGATCGAAATTTAATATACATGTGAGTAAAGTCATTTGCATATACCGTACATTAATTTTAATATACCATCATGTTGTAAAATTAATATACATGTATATTAAAGTCGATAAAACAGAGTGCGTGAAAACAACAAGTTCTTTGATGCCTTCAGATCCTGTCAAATATTAAAAAATAAAGGAATAAGCTTGAATTCGTCGACTTAATTCCTACTTACAATTAAAGTGCAACGTACGGGTGGAATTTTTTCTAAAATTCGCTGTAAATGTTAGAATTTTAACGTGAGTACAGGTGCTTGGAGGTTAGGTTTCTTAATTATTTGTTTAATTGAACTTTTCTCTTAAAAACCAGTGTAATTTATATTTATCTAGGAGCAAATATTATGTTTGATTATTTATAATTGAAAATTGCTGTCAATATTGTTTTTAATTTGTGTAAAGTGCAAATATCTGACTTTTCTGATAAATGATCAATATGCGGTATATGAAATTTAATAAAATAGTCTCTTAATGGCGATTTCGTATACCTATATTTTAGATTTAATATACAAATGTATATTAAATGTATATTAAAATTGCAAACATTTTTAACAGTGTATAAAAATCATGTACGTAGAAGTGAGACAACTACAGTAAGAAGCTGTACATCGATATTCAGCTTTGGAATGATTCTTTTCGCATGGAACCTTTTCGACCAAACCCACGTATTAGTTTCTAAACGATTGCCCCTCGCGTAATTAGATCCTTGAATTCAGTGGCAAAAAGCGGCCGCGCCACCTTTCGATTCCGCTTCTCATGCTCTCACTTATCCGATAATTGTGAAATAATGCCATTACTCGCAATAAACGATTTGCTGGCGAACCTAGACCTTCGGCAACATTAATTAATTAGAGCTTCAAATATACACATTCAGTAAAATCAATGCACTATTTTAATTACCTTATCAATCTACCTAGTTGTTAATGACAAAGATCAGAGAAGAATGTGAAATATGTTCATTTATTTTTTGTTATTACCAAACTTTAGTCTGCTAGTCCCATTTAAAAAATGTATTCCTCTGATTTTTTTATATTCATGTCCAGAGATATAATTTACCAGAATTACATTACTCCCTCTTCCTCACCAAGCGAGTCACGCTTATCCCGAAAGGAATATGGCTTCATGGTATAATAATAAATTGACCGACGATAAAGGTTTTCTCAAGGTAGAGAATATATTTCCGTTCCAAATTAAATGAACTATTGTCCCAAACACGAAATGCTTCATCAATTCAATAATCTTTGTTTGGAATACTGCCTAAGCCAAATCTAACGCATGGTTTCCCAAACACCGGACTTCCAATCTGACCATAAATCTGTTACATCGCACCAGTTGGGCCTTATGGTGTTACCTTTCTTTTATTCTTTTCTCCTTTAGTTTCTTTTTTCTTTTTTGGGCAACAATATCGACTCGTAAATAGACAAGGGCCGGATGTGGGTCAGATGTCATGTGGGCGACCCCCGTATATATGTATATTGTACAAAAGCCACGCGAGTAGAGTCCCTTAGCCGCAGGTTGCGGGGCCGGTGTGTGGGCCGCAGGTGAACTTCGCCACCTGGCGGACAGCTTTGCCAACTGTCTAATTAATAACAATCGCGCACATCTCAAACCCACTGAATATAACCGTCCAAATGCGAGCTTTCAAGAATGAAAATATAAGAATACGTGCATATTTACACGCCCTTTACATTTGTCAAGTACACGTGTTCTTGCGGTATTCCAGTCAAGGAGGGAAACTGAAATAGGTCATTAACAATTGACCCACTTTATCAAAACTGTCATTAGATTAAAAGATGCCTTACGAATTTAAATAAAAACTTATTAACATTTGGGACTTATTCCAAAATTAAGTATTGCTTGTGTTCAAAAATCGGTGGTAGGAATGATTGCCTAAAGATATAACCATTCAAGATCGAGATGCCTAAGATTGTATTAAATTGTAATGGTTTCGAATGGTCCTGTCCAAAGATCGTTAACTGAAGATCTATGTGAAGCCAAATAATGATCAAGATATTAAAAACGTCGGAAACTATAGAATGATATTGTACTTCACCTAATATACCTTTGGAAATGATAGGGCAATTCTGAAGCAAAGTGACAGGTATTTACTAGTTATAAGATTCAACTATTGCTGATGATCTCGCTGATGATACTAGGCGAGACTAGTGGAATTGTAGAACATGGTGGTGAAATGTCTTCCCTTCAATCTTTATCACGATCTGGCTGTACACGTCGAGGGACGTGTTAACAGTATACTACTTAACTCGTCCTACTTGTTTCGCTGGCACACGACGTTTCTTCTCACTCACACTAAAATAGTTTATGTCAGTGATAGTTAAGTTCGTTTGTTTTTAATAATCAGACTGTCAAGGACTACTAAACGTCCGATGAAGCGACCACTGACGCGGAAAGATCGGAGATTGAAAGATTATAGAGAAGATTGCGCCATGTTAATTTCAATAAAGCATTATAACATCAGAAATCAGGCAACACTTCAATCAAGAAACTTTAATTATACATCTGCTTTTCAAACCAAAATATTTTAAAAGAAATAACTCTCAGTAACTCAGTTACTCTCTTAACACTCTGTAAATAAGTATTATAAGTAAAAAAAATATATTACCAATTAGGTTTTATTCTTGTGCAATAATGGAAATGTCTACTTATTCTTAAGATAGCTATCAAGACAATGCCTCTTTCGAAAGTGTTTTGCACCTTGTAATTCCTTTCTTGTAAATGATACCCGCGCCATGGAAATTAAAAGCAACACCTGTACCCGCACATATACAAGGCCCAATTTTCTACTTTTATAGTTGTGTGTTTGTGGATACAAGATCTTGCAATGTAATGTGAAACTTCAGTCAGTCGAGACAGACATAATGACCATCAGTTGCGAATTATATCGTTCGCACAGGTGTATTTATATTTATCTGGAGTATGAATATGAATTCTGTGCCATATATTTTTTTATTTATATTACACTGTTAAAAATAGTATTAAATTTAAAATACCAATGTATATTGAAATTAATATCTCAAGTATATGAAATCGCTATTTAGGTACGTGTTTATTAAATTTCATATACATTCATGATAATCGCTCAGATAATTCCATTTTACACAAAATCAAAATAAGATTAGCAGTAATGTTTGATTCTTAATAATAAAACATGATACCTCCTTTCAATTAATCAAAAATAAAATTGGATTTTAAGGCCATGTTATACATGGGTCACGTGACCTAAATTATCGATAATTTTTTTTGCAACAACTCACGTCCACACCGAATGAGATATCGAGTTTAAATTTTGGGGAAAGCCTCAGGAAACAATAATCTACGTAACGGCGATACCACTCTGGAAACACCAGTTCTCGTAAGATCACTGAA
>CAKNYM010036377.1:0-15575 GCA_932195095.1 Andricus curvator | reverse complement strand
TCAAACTTCCTTCCATCTCCTTAGCTGCTCAAGAATACGCCGCAAACTTTCGTCTTTCAGTGCAAAGTCACCCAAACCCCAGCACCAACTCACTCGCAAACTACGCGAGTAAAACTTCCGACCGTTTTAGAAGGCCGTGTCTTCTCGTTTCGCCGCAATCCTAACCATCTTCTCTTTCTCCGTGTTTCGCTCCTAGCGCGAGTGTCCCTGCAGTTCAACTGTCTTGGACCACCATCCTCCACTCATCTCATCTTTGGTTTACAACCTCAAGGTTGGTAACCAACGGGGAGGGGTTTTAGTCGGTAGGCGCTCATTGCGAATCCGACACTACCCTTCAGTGGGTGTCTTTTGAAGATTCCCCCTCCTCGACTCATTCAACAAAAAAAAAAAAATGCTATTTTTCCTTATTCAACGCTTATCCCATCGTTATTTCTCTTAGCGGCGCGTTGCGTACGGCTACACTTGTGATTTTTTTCCTTACCCGGCGATTTTGAACGATTTTATTCGTGTTCGAATCATTTCATTTTATGCAATAAGAAGCTCACAGCTACACTATGTTAAGCTGAATGAAGCTATGCTCATTTTAAAACCGTCTACAGATTTTTTATTTTAAAAAATCATGATTTTAGAGTGGTTTACCCCTCGTCTTTTGGGTTGAAAATTCAACTATTGGATAAAAAAGTCATTTTTCTGGTTGAAAATTCATTTCAAAAAAATTAATTTCTTTGTTCTAAGAAAGTTTTATTATGCTCAGAAATGTTACATTCTTTTTCAATGCCCTTTAAGTAAAACTGACATTCTTATTGTTTTAGAGAAGGACTATTTTTGAAGGTTGACCCAGAAACCTATTCCCTGAGAACGGCATTAAAATCCGAACCCAAAAGAACAAATATCAGGGTCTATGGTTTAATGTCTCTGTTTGGTTAATTTTTTTAAGAAGAAAATTAGAAACACAATATCGTCAAGTCAATCTGTGCAAAAATTCTATTCTTGAACAAAAAGACTCAGAAACATTATGCAACCAAAAATCAGTTATTTTGAAAAGCTCAATATATGAAAAAGAATTGCATAGAAAGGCCTCAAAATATGTTTCCGAACAACGTTTTAATCGGCTCATTAGAGAAAAGTATATAACTAGAGGAAAAAAGAGGGAGAGAATTAGGAAAGAGACAACCAAGCCATCCTCACTCTCATTACCTTTCTCTTACTCCGTCTTTTTTATACTACTTTTGGGAACCAACATGTTTCGAGACCTTTTAGATCTCCTCATCAGGGTATAATTTTATAGGATACTACGAAAACATTGATCTATTTTATGCTTAATATTAGTAATGTACGTTCATATGAGACTGAAATTTCTTGTCATAATGTTATTTACATTATTTTAATTTTTTCCTCTTGGACGAATTTTAAACTTCAAATTTTCGGTATACGTGTCAATCCGTAATATTTCGGAAATCTTTTATGCTACAAGTATAAAAACAATAAAAGAGAACAAAGACTTATCCTTCTGCTGCTATGTCCTATACTCCATTTTTTATCCTTCAGAATGCTCATAAGGAATCCATCGGCACAACACCAATTTACATAGTCTATAAAAGTCTATAAATTAGTTATTGCTATTTTAAAATTCCAGTTTAGCTTCACTTTATAATCTAACAGTATTTTTAGTCATGTGACACCCTGAACACCTGCAATAATGGTTGTCTAAGGAAGATTCAATAGAATACTTTAACAAGTTTCTTTGAATATGTATACTGTGTTATACTAAAATGCATATATTTTACAATAGTAAAAACAAACATGTATGGTAACAAGAAAGTAAACCTCCGTTCAAAGATGTGCTGGCCCTGAAAAGGGCCGATTTGTTAGATCAGTAAAATGTTATCATTTATTTAGAGCTGGTGTACTTGGTGACAGCCTTGGTGCCTTCAGAGACGGCGTGCTTGGCGAGTTCACCAGGAAGGAGAAGCCTCACTGCAGTTTGGATCTCCCGAGAAGTGACGGTGGATCTCTTATTGTAATGAGCCAATCGGGAAGATTCAGCAGAAATACGTTCGAAGAGGTCGTTAACGAAGCTGTTCATGATGCTCATTGCTTTGCTGGAGACTCCAGTATCAGGATGGACCTGTTTCAAGACTTTGTAGATATAGATAGCGTAACTTTCCTTCCTCTTGCGCTTCTTCTTCTTGTCGGTCTTAGCAACATTCTTCTGGGCTTTGCCAGCCTTCTTTATTGCTTTACCACTATCTTTAGGTGCCATTGCGACTTTCAGAATCAGATATCTGAACTGCACGAAAATTCAGAACGAATTGACGGTGCGACCAAAAAATTCCGTATTTAACACCGACACGATAGAGAGAGCGCTTCAATCGACGCAGACTGGAGTGGGGACGAAAGCAGATTGGTGCATCCGGTGGGCAAGACACAAGAATCGACTGTTTCTCCCTACTCCGTTCTGCGCTGTCATGGTGCGTCATACCCCCTCTCCTTCCTTCGTCTAAGGGAATAAAACAGGAGTTTTCAGAATTTTTGATCATAGCGTCCATAGAGTTTGTAGTGAGAACTACGTACGCTCTAAAATTATTTGAAAATGTCTGGTCGTGGTAAAGGTCGTGCAAAGGGTGGTAAGTCAAAGACCCGTTCAAGCAGAGCTGGACTTCAGTTTCCCGTTGGTAGACTCCATCGTCTTCTCCGCAAAGGAAACTATGCTGAGAGAATAGGAGCCGGAGCTCCAGTTTACTTGGCAGCTGTCATGGAATATTTGGCTGCTGAAGTTCTAGAATTGGCAGGAAATGCCGCTCGTGACAACAAGAAGTCGAGGATCATCCCTCGTCATTTGCAATTGGCCATCAGAAACGACGAGGAATTGAACAAGCTTCTCTCAGGTGTCACCATCGCTCAAGGTGGCGTTCTGCCTAACATTCAGGCTATTCTTTTGCCCAAGAAGACCGAAAAGAAGGCTTAAGTTTTATATCCACTTGCTGCTTTTACAATCGGCCCTTTTAAGGGCCAAAACATGTTTTAACGTTGGAATGGTATCTATTTCTGGCATTTCTTCTTCGTTAATATAGAATGTTGAAGTATACAATTTTCTGTGATACTCAAGTTACACATTATAAAGATTATTAGTTCAAAATCTCGATGTTAATTCAGTTTTAGAATGAACTACGGCTATGCAACGGATTTTTTAAACGATTTCAAAGCATCTTAGGACAATTCAAAGATTAAAAATCGACGTGTGAACTGTAGATTTCGAATATTTCATAAGGATTTCAAAGATTTTGAAATGACATGTTTTAAACACTGAACTTTTTTAAATTTTTGTTAGAAGATTTTGATGGTTTCAAAAGAACACAAAATATTTCTAAAACTAACATTAAAGAAGAATTTCACAAATGTTTCGATATATTTAAAAAAAAAAACATAAAGATTTTACACAAATTTTAAAAGATTTCATTGAAATTTCAAGATATCACAAATATTTTAAATACTTCAAAAGATTTCGAGGACTTTACAAAGATTTAAAAATATTCACAAAGACGACTTATGTTCGCAAAAAACTAAGAATTTGTTTATTTATGGTTCTGCTTTCTTTAAAAATTCTTGGCCAGCAATTAAACATGAAATGTTAATGCTAATTTTTGAATGCAATAAGTATACTATACAGTATATAACATAAGGCGCCCTCAGTGAGATTAAATTGACAAGGCAAATTTGAATGTGTTTTTTTGGGAATAGTTCTATTTTGAAGAATTGAAGTAAAAATGACAGCTTTGATTTTGTTTTGATTTTCTTCTAATATAATTAAGGAGCCTCTTATACTTTGACGTGCTATATCTTCACTCTTCAGGGATTTTTAATAAAATCTTCTGGAAATTTATACATGAATAATGTCAAACTTTATTAAAATAATTAGCATCAGCTAGTTTTAGATAAAATAATAACTATGATATAAACAATAATAAACCAGGTCTCTTTTTCAGTTTCTAATAATCCCAAAGATTTGTAATAAAGCTGAAAATTGTAATAAAAATTAAATAATAAACTGGCTTTATCTTAATATTTCTATGTATTACCTATTGTTTGTTTATTTTTTGGATCCTTATAACTGTTTCAGAGGGTAGCTTTCCAGCAGCTGAATGGGCTTTCCATAAAATAAACCGTATAGCGTCCCAAATTTTTCCAAAAAAAAAGGGGTGGGGTGGGCCCTGCCATCGCCCACTCCAGTGAGACCCAGCACCCGATCCTTCCTGCGGGAAGGATCGGGATGGAAGAGTTGAAGTGCGTTACCCATCTGGGCATTTTTACACGATTAGATATGTAGCTGCATGATGGCTAGAACAGAAAATGGCATTAGTGTGTGGAAAAAAGCCCGCAAGCGGGAAAAAACCACTTAATCTAAAACACCTAAGTGATATGTTTGAAATTTAGGAGTAAGGGAGTAGGAGGGTTATATAGGTTTCAAGAAAATATGTAATTAAGCTTCTTTCATGAGGAAGTCTTTGGGTTTTGCATGCTTTCGCAAGGGATCATAAGGATAATCTCCTAAGGACGAGATATGTGCATGCTTGGATTCAGCTGTTCTCTCGTAGAATTTTTTGGCAGTTTCAAGAATGTATTCTGAGATGGTTGGCAAGTTAAATTCTTTGTGTAGAAGAGAATTTTTAGTGTACCTGGGGGATTTTGTAATGCGTCTAAGGAATTTATTTTGAATTATTTGGATCTGATTGATGTTAGTTTTGGAGGTTCCTCCCCATATCGTGCATGCATATGTAATAATGGGTCTAATAAACATTTTGTAAATCAAAATCCCGTAATCTGGTTTTATACTTAAATTTCTGTTGATAATCGGATGTAAGCGAGAGATGACCCCCATGGCCTTACCCTTCACGTCTCCGACATGCAAGTTAAATTTATTGCGCATACTTGTCAGGGGCTCCTTGCTCGAGGTACGCCAGCTCCTCGCAAGATACCGACGCGTTTACGCCTTTGGCATAGAAAAATTTGCGATGGTTTGTGGAGAGTCCATGCCGCTTCCAAAGAACTATTCTTTGAAACAATCAAAAGGATCCATTACATTTATCCGAAACAAAATTAACTTTAATAATAAGCAAAAAGTAGGTAATAGAAACTTTAAAAGAAAGTCATTTTATTATTTAATTTTTTTGAAAATTATTCACCTTCATTGCAAGTTTCTGCGATTATTAGCAGATGAAAACGAGACTCTGTCCATTATTATTTACAGTATAAAGAGTTTTTATTTTATCTCAAATTAGCTGATGCCAAATTTTTAATGAAGCTTTACATTATTGATTTACAAATTACCATATGGTTTAATTTAGAATCGCTAAAGATATAGCACGTCAAAGCCTGGGCATTTAAAAGCGTGCATTAACTTGTTAATTCTTAAATTTTGATGACTCTGATGACATTCTAAATCAAAGGTCAAGTTTTCAATTCAAAATTGAAGAAATTTGGAATGTAAAGCATGAAAATTACATACTTATTTGTAAAACTGAAAACTTGTATTGTAAAACTTAAAACATGCCTAATTTTTAATTGTGAATTGTCAAAATTAGAAGCTCTTCAATTTTAAAGATTTACAATTCGAAGTTCTACAATTTGAAGAGTTTCAAATGAAATCTCTTGAATTTTAAAGATGTATAAATAAAAATTCTTAAATTACGATGATTTTGAATACTAAAAGACAAGAATTTTCAATTCTATATTTTCAAAATTGAAGAAATTTCTAATGTAAAGCATCAAAATAGCAGAATTTTTCATTGTCAAAACCTAAAACTTGCAAAATATTTTATTTTAAATTTTCAAAATTAAAAGCTCTTCAATTTTAAAGATTTAAAATTCTGCAATTTTAAAGAGTTTCAATTTAAAATTCTCGATTATTGAAAATATAGAATTGCGAATTATTTAATTGTCAAGATTTATATTTGGAAGGATTTTAACTTTTTTTGAATTTAGAACTGTCTTTTTAATAGCTCAGCGCTGACGATTTATAATTGCATGTTCTTCAATTTTAACGAATTGCAATTTAAAATTCTTCAATTTTGAACATTTTTAATTGAAGACTATTAAATATTTTATGGGTATTATAGAAAATGATGCAAATTTGAATGTGTTTTTTTGGGAATAGTTCTATTTTGAAGAATTGAAGTAAAAATAACAGCTTGGATTTTTTTTGAAATTCTTATAGTTTTTTACATATAGCATATGTTTCCGTCTATAAAAAAGGAATTTTGCAGGGAACTTCAAGTTACTTGAATCAGTGACTGGAAATGTATCAAGTTACTATTTTCACGAAGTAACTGTAGTTGTAATTAGTTTATTTTTTTAAGGAACTCCCCCAACACTGTACCCTGCATCTAATTCTAAAATCCAAATAATCTTAAAGTCAGACAAAAAATGAATGTTATGTCAATCTCACATGCTCAGAAATTGTTATTCCAATTCCAACTCAAGAATTTCTATCCGATCGCTACAAGTTCAAATGGAAACAGAATTTTATAACGTCAAATTGATGTATATTAATAAACTGTCAAAGTGAGCGGAAACATGGGAGCTTCAATGTAGACCTAGTGAATGAATAACTTGAAACTAATCTTTCCTTAGCCTATGGCCTTGTTAAAGCTCACAAAATTGACTACCCTTTACGACTAGTGATTTTAACAATATGTTCTCCAACTAGAAAATTGGAAGAATTATTGAGCCAAATTATTAAACAATGAATAGAAATCTCAAAAACCTCAATTAAAAATACTCATGCTTCATCACATATTTGTTTCTTTTGATGTAATAGCTATATGTTTCCAAACATCCCTTACGAAAGAATTGAAATTGCCACACAAAAAAACGTTGGGATTCGATTAAAATTAATATCAAAATTCCTAAAAGAACAATTTCTCGATGCTATAAAATATGTTTTTCATTCGGTATATTTCAAATTTAATAATAATTTCTACAAACAAAAGTTTGGAACTCCCACAGGATCAGTCTTGTCTCCTATTTTAGCTGAAATTGTTAGGTAGGATTTGGAGAATGAAGTTTTCCAAAAATAGATTTTAATATTGATTTTTATGCAAGGTATATCGATGACTGGGTACTTACTACTTATAAAATAGTATATTACGTGGCAAGGGGCGAAACCGAGTGAATGCAAAGGAGCATGAAGTTGGCTGCACGAGGGGGCTTTACAAACCCTAGAATTTCCCCCACTTTCGCCCCGCTTCATAGGCTACGAAAGCCGCCATTTTCGATGTTCGTATTGCGAAAATAATATTGATATTCTTCTTTAGAGGGCTGGGGACACCCGTGGGAATTCTGAGTTCAGTGTGCGAAAGAGACAGAAATATGATAAGCACGCCCTAAGCCTAAAGGATGGAGCTTGTTAGTGAAAAATAAAATTTCGACTGCCAATCGTTGTAGGAATATTTTCAGGAAAAAAAGGGTATATCAGAAAAAAACTGTGAAAGAAATTTCCGGCAATAAAGTCATTATCAGGGGACAGTCGGCCTGTGTCAGGCATTGTCTGGAAACCGTTACCCTTGCGGCAGCGGGTAGATTGTCAAGCGGACGGTTTTTGGCCTCGCGCGACCTTCCCATTGTTTGAGATTAGACACAGCGGAGAAAAATCCAAATTTTGTACAATATTACTTAATTAAATTTTAATAGACTGCGCTAGTCTCGTTATATTGTTACGAGTAAATCAAAAAAAGATTGAAAAAAATCGGTTAATATTTTGAATCCCAGTTGATCTTTAAAGATTTATTTCCTTTTCAGATCTTTAGAAATCCCTTCCACGCTATTCGTTTATGAATCCAGGCATGCTACATACGTTAGAATTGTCAACAATGGTTGTACATAAAATATAGCCGCAAGAATTTGAAATAAAGTTTGAAATGTTGAAAATACTCTACTTGAATTTTCGTCTAATCGAAACATTTCATTGAGATTAAAAATATGCTTGATCAAAGTTACCCTACTTTTGAAGACTAATTTCTAGTTTGTAACTATTATTTTACAATTAAAAAGTAAGATTTCAATACAAAACGCTTTTTTTGTAGTATACGAAATGTTTCGATTAGACGAAAATTCAGGTAGGGTATTTTCAACATTTCAAAATTTTATTTCCACTTCTATCTATACCTTACAACACCTATACACCTATCTACCTTATACCTATATATCCATCTACACACTACTATTTTTCAACCGAGCAAGTCACTCCTACCCCGAAAGGGAAATGGCTTAATGGTATAATAATAATAATAATAATAATCCCAACTGGCTTTAACGTATCCAGGCATACTGATACTCCGTGAAAATAAACCCTTTTAGCCAAAACACGTTGATGAATAATTATTTTGTCGCGCCCATGAGGGCGCCACTTGTTTCGTTTTAAAAATCGACATTTCCGGTTTATATTTTGTCACTTTTTGATAAATTATTATAAATTATTCAATAAAAAAATTAACTTTTAATTTCACATTTAAACTCTTTGGGATTAAAAGTATATAAAAAGCTTAACTATAAGGTAAACGACATTTTTGTGGATGACCCTATTACCAAATATCCTCAATAGGAAATATTGTTCTTGAAATTCATCAACGGTATCATTTATCTCGAATAATAATAACCTTTCACGATTTACAGGTGAAAAAAGATTGTTTAAATAAATAATAATTGTTTTAAAAACTCAAAGTCAGTTAGAAAATACTTGAAAACTTGTCACTTATCAAATAATTATAATTCAGGTTGGAAAAGTTTTAAAAAATACTGTCTTCAGCATGAATTTTACATAAAACTGGGCTGTTTATCTAAGAGGTTTAAATTTAGAATTGATTGCGGGTAGAAATTATTCCTTGAATATTTCTTGAGACGCGGCTAAACTTTAATTTA
This sequence comes from Andricus curvator, assembly GCA_932195095.1. Lineage (NCBI taxonomy): Eukaryota > Metazoa > Arthropoda > Insecta > Hymenoptera > Cynipidae > Andricus > Andricus curvator. Next base: position 6,659 of record CAKNYM010036377.1, on the reverse strand, counting down.
CAAAAAGTTAATAACTAAAGTCGGGACCAAATGTTGAGGCCCCTCAGTTCTTTTGATTGCAATTCGCACAAAAATCTCTGAATTGTCCAATAAAAAGCATATGAAAGCTTAAGGTCTTCTGAATTCAAGAATATGCTCACTTTTGTCCTAAAAATTTTTTGTCAATAGTTAAAGAGCAAAACATCCCACAAAACAGGGTCAAAGTGTCCTTTTCAAGCAGTATTTATTAAAAATCACACTTCAATTTACTATTTCTACTTTGCAATGGAGGGACATAGGCGAACTGTTGTAATATTTACTACTTTGGGTAGTAATTTTTAGCTGTTAGGAGAATTACAAAATTCCAGTGTCTCATGAAGTCAGTCGACTATTCGAAAATAGGGAAAGAACAAAATATAAAATTTTACAGTTTGATTATTTTTCAATAAACTTTGTTTCTGTACATAAAAATATTCATAAAAGATTTTATAACCGCGTAACCAAAGTGTAATTTCGAAATTGACAGAACATGGAGCAACCTGCAACCTGCTTTAAAAAGATGAGTTTTTCTTTATTTTATACCAATTTATATTAATTTCTGCTGAAGTAAAAGTTTTCTTCATGTAATGATAGGATTGGGGGGGGGGGGGGTAATATTTAAAGATACTTTGAGGTGTTTGAAAACTCGAAAATTAAACTTATGGCTTCTCCCTTCACGCCTTATTTTCAAAGATACCTAAATGCATTTTTAAACTCTCCCAAAAAAATTATATTGTTGCAGTTCAATTAATATAACTATTTTAATATTTCCAAGCAGGAGAGCATTTACTATATATATTTATATATAACTCTTTTGTCGAATTTAAAGAGCTTACTGAAGAAAATAATAATGCTTCAGGAAATTTCAAAGATTTTCAAATATTTTAAGATTTTTTCCGCTCTCTATTCGTAGGAATTTTCAATTGATTTCGATGGTTTCGAAGGAATTTCAAAAATTTTCAAGAAATCCTCACATGTTAAAACTTTTCGCGAATTTCCAGGGATTAAAAATTATAATATTGTAACAGAAGTTTTGGTGGGACTGACGTTACGACTAGACTCTCCACCGTACGACGATTAATCACTTAACTTGGACATGATTTCCGCTCGCAAAACAAATCTCGCGCATAAAGGTGATAGTTGGGTGTAAAATCTAAACATGAATAATACAAAGAATAAAGTAGCCTCGGAATGGACTGAAACTTTGATTGACGAAATGCATACACACGGTAAACGTAAAGTTCGAGTTTCAGGCGATGAATGGAGACTGGGTGTTTGGAATGCTAGAGGAGTGAATGATCTTAAAGTAAGAGAACTACGAGAAACTATGTATGCTAGGAAGCTAGATATTTTATGTGTAACTGAGACGAAGAAAAAGGGTTGCGAAAGTAGAAACATAGAAAATGGGGTGTTGAAAGGCGGTTTTGAAATATGGTCAGGAGTAGGTAGTGAATCAAATCGTAGTCAAGGGGTCGGTTTAATTATGAATGAAAAAGCAAGACAGCATCTCAAAGATCATGATTTTGTATCTCCCAGATTGTTATGGGCTAGAATGAAGGTAGGAATCAGAAGATTATTTATAATAGCGTGCTACGCCCCAGTTGACAATGAGCCGCGAGAAATCAAAGACGCCTTCTGGGACACTTTAAATGACACAATAAGTACTTGCGATCAAGGTGAAAGAATAATTCTGCTAGGAGATATGAACGGATGGGTCGGCGTCCAACGCCAGGATACAGATACAGAAAGGGTGCTAGGTAATTTTGGGGATCCAACAAGAAAAAATTATAACGGGGAAAAATTAGTTAGCTTATGCTTAGAAAAGGGCCTATTTATTACCAATACTTGGTTTCGACATAAAATGATCCACACGTACACCTGGTGTAAAGGAAATAATCGCAGTGTAATTGACTTCGTTATTGCGGATGAAAGACTAAGAGAACTACTCAAAGATACAAGAGGCATGAGGGGTTCCGAATGCAATACTGATCATTACCTTTTAGTCTCTAAAATAAACTTAGGGCGGGGATGGAGAAGAAAGAGAACAAAAAAAACGAAACAAACTCGAATAAAGATTGAAAATTTACAGAAACCGGAAGTGCGAATAGAGTTTCAAAATAAGTTAAGCGAACGCATAGATAGGGCAACTTGGGAAGCGCTTATAAGCAATAAAGATATAGAGGGCGCGTGGACTTTGTTACGGTATATCATTGTTAAAACTGCAATTGAAGTGTGTGGTACGGCAGTGGTAGGAAGAAAGTCTGGTGATGCGTGGTGGAATGATGAAATTCAAGGAGCCCAGCAAGAAAAAAAAGAAGCGCACCAGAGAACATTAAACATGACAGGTCTTAGCGATGAGGAGAGAAATAGACTCGAAAATGATTACAAAGACAAAAAGAGGAAAGTTAAACGACTAGTCAAGGAGAGTAAAGAAAAAATCAGAACAGAAGAAGAGAACAAAATAAAAAAATACTTTGAAGGAATTATGAAACTATTATATAAACAGTTGAAGAAAAGTAAAAGTACAGAGTTTCCAGCATGAGAAACAGCAAAGGTGAAATGCTATATGATATAAACGAGATATTTGACGCTTTAAAAGACTCTTTTAAAGAATTATTAGGAGGTGAAGATATAGGACAACAAAACTGCGACATAGAACATAATGCATTAGAAAACCCAATTGAAAAAGTATGTATCACTGAGGTCAGAGACATAATTAAGAACTTGAAAAACGGTAAGGCTGCTGGTATAGACAGTATTAGCGCTGAAATGCTTAAATACGGTGGCGAGTACATACCTCACAGGTTGTGCGAATTGATAAATTTATGTATCGAGACGGGGAAAGTCCCAGACGATTGGAAAAAAGCGATTATCGTACCAATATACAAAAGAAAGGGAGATAAAAGCAACTGCAGTAATTACAGAGGTATCAGCCTACTAAGTACCGTAAGTAAAAAATACTCAAAAATACTTATTCGTAGGGTAATGGAAATCACAGAAGAAAAGATATGGGAAGTCCAAAGTGGATTTATGCCAGGAAGATCATGTACAGATCAGATATTTAGCCTAAGACAGATCACAGAAAAAAGCTTGAGAGTAGGAAAGAAAGTTTTCTGTGCATTTATTGACCTTGAAAAAGCATTTGACAAAGTAAATAGAAATAAACTTTGGGAAGTCCTTAAAGAGTACGGAGTAAATGTAGGGCTCCTACAAGCAATAAAAACAATATATACAGGTAGTGAAGCGAGTGTAAGGGTAAATGGGAAACTGAGTGACTGGTTCGATATTATGCAAGGCGTAAAACAAGGATGCGTTATGTCCTCGTGGCTATTTATCATATTTATGGATAAGTGTCTAAGAACTGCCCTCTTCGATGAAGAAGGTGTAGATCTCGAAACAGTCAAGGTACGTGGGTTAGCTTTCGCAGATGACAAGATTGTTATGGCAGAATCAATCGAGGACTTACAAAGAATGTTGAATAAACTTAATACAAGCATGAAGAACATGGACCTCAAAATTAACGTAAATAAAACAAAAATCATGGTGTTTGAGGGAAAAAGTGACAAAACAATATGCAACATTATCCTAAATGATGAGAGATTAGAACAAGTTGACAAATACGTATATCTAGTTAGTCTATTCACTAGCGACGGAAAAATAGATGGGGAGTAAGTTAGGCGCATAAATAAGGGTAAGCAGGTTATCGGTAGAGCAGGGTCCATTCTCAGAAATAAAAACATATCAAAAAAAGCTAAAATGGCCATACATAATTCTATATTCGTACAGACTGTACTATACGGTAGCGAGACATGGACCTGTCAAGAAAAGGACAGGAGTAAAATTAACGCGATCGGCATGAAACCTCTGCGCATAATATGCGGGAAAACACTGATGGACAAAGTCCGAAACGAGACAATCCTCAAATAATGTGTTACAGTAGAGACACTAGTTGACATATGGGAAAGAAATCAGTTAAGATGGTTTGGACATCTTGATAGAATGAAAGATGAAAGACTGACCAAACAAGTGTATAAAGGTAAAGTAAATGGCAGAATGCCCAGAGGTAGACCGCCGAAAGAATGGTTAGAATCTGTAAATGAGACATTAATCCGTAGAGACATAAAACGCCATAGAAACACGAGAGCTTGCATGAAAAAATGCATGGACGTGAAGGAAGCGAGAGTAGTATGCCAGGACAGAAAAGTGTGGCGACAAATAGTTTGTAAACAGAGTGACAGTAGGATGAATGACGCCTGAAACAAAGACCTTGTATACTAATGGGCCCAAGTGGAGAACCATACATAACAATTTTGTGAGGCTCTTCACTTGGGGTGATCGCTAGAGAGATTGATCAGCAACCTGGGTCGGAGCAGTGTTGCGGAATAAACGTGTCATTTAAATAAATAACACGAGAATTCCAGATCAATCTAAAATATCTATACCTAACTCTTATATACCTATCTACCTCATACCTATATACCTACCTACTTTACACCTATATACCCATGTACACACTACCATTTTCCAAACGAGCAACTCACGCCTACCCTGAAAGGAAAATGGCTTAATGGTATAATAAATAATAGTATTGGAATACATTGGAGATCCGCTTTACTGGTTCCCGATATACCGGACAAGGTGGTCCAAGGGGGCGAGAGAGAGGCGGTTAATCGCGTCGTCTGCTTCAGTCATTTTTGAGTCAGTTGCAAAAATGTCGCAGGACAGACATTTTCAGTCAGTTGAAAAAATGGCGACGAAAAACAAAAGGAAGCGTTTAACGTTCGCTCATCGATATGAGCTTATTTAACAAGTGAAACCAGGTGCCACAAAAAAGTCTATTTTACAGAAATACGTTATCTCTCAGAATACGTACAATGATGAATGAAGGTTATGTTTGGAGTATTAAACCTTTTTCAAAGATTCATTCATAAACATTTATCATTTAACATTTATTATACAGGGTGTCCAAAAAGTCCCGGGACGGCTAAACATTTCCTCAGGTAAGATATTTTTCGGGGCGGTCAAGGTCATTCTTGAAGGAACTTGAGCGGAAAATTTTACGTCCAGATATGACCTTGACAAATCGAAAATTTGACCTGGAAAGGTCAGGGCTAGGTCAAACAACGTGCAGCAGGATGACTCGACTGGCATGCATTTTTGAAGAAAATGTCCTGGTGAAGGTTCTGGTCATAGACAAGGTCAAAGCCACCAATCGATCGGGAGTATAAAATGCTACAACTCTTGCCTTGAACATTTTCTTCATAAATGCATGCTGGTCGAGTCATCCTGCTGTACGTTGTTTGACCTTGCCCTGACCTTTCAAGGTCAAATTTTCGATTTGTCAAGGTCATATCTGGACGTAAAATTTTCCGCTCTCTCAGTTCCCGGGGTAAAAAATAGAGGTTCCCATTTAAAAAAAGCAATTTGACCTTGAAATGATCGTGAAGGTCATGATTAAGATCAAAATAAAGGTCACCATTGAATTCCTTGTTGAAAGTTCCTTCAAGAATGACCTTGACCGCCCTGAAAAATATCTTACCTGAGGAAATATTTAGCCGTCCCGGGACATTTTGGACACCCTGTATATTAAAATATTGAGAAGTTCTGAAAAAATTTTTGAATTTGAAAAAATTTAAAACAACTTCTAGATTTCACAAAATTTGGAAATAAAATTTTGAAGCTTTTCAAGGATGTTTTAACTATTTGAAATAAAAATAATTTAACGTTCTTCTAATTTACGAAGTATTCAGTTAAAATTTTTGTGATTTTTCAATTTTCAATGTTTCCAGCTTAAAATTGCTTAAAATAATATATATATACCATTAAACCATTTTCCTTTCAGGGTAGGCGTGACACTACCCGATTCGGGTAGTGTTTCTAGGTTTTTCTTGTAGTTATAAATAACTACAAGTGTGGGCTCACCACACCCACGATGTGCCAACAGCACTCATGTCAGTATTCTTGAATGGTCACCCATCCAAGTACTAACCGCGTCCAACGCTGCTTAACTTCAGTGATCTGACGAGAACTGGGTTTTTCAGCGTGGTATGGCCGTTGGCCGTAAAATAACATAATTTAAAAAAATTTAAAGTTCGTTGATTGATTCTTTAATTTAGGGCATTGAAAATGATAACGTTGATTCATATTTTTGGAATTGAATCTGAATCTTTGAACTCTATAATTTAAAAAAGTTAAAAATTCTAAATTGTGCAGTTTCTCTGCATTTCATTTGAAATTGTTTAATTGGAAAGTGGTAGTACCTTCCATTTTATACGTGTAAATTATTGTAATTATTTGTAATTTATTTTTTATTGCTTCAAATGGAAAAATGTTTAGCTTTAGAGTTCTAATTTTTTAATTTGATTGAGCGTGAAAAATTTTTGCGAACCGAGGAAAAACCGGGAAATGACCGGGAGTTGTTTTCTTCAATTAAAATGGCCACCCTGATATATCAGGGTACTCACTCAAAAAGTCAAAGTTGTCCGATGTAAGTTAAACTTAGGCAGAGCGTTGTGCTATTGGATAGTAGTTTATGGGGGAAAAATTTTGTCATTCGGATAAGTATTGACCGAGGGGGAGGGGGTGAAATTTTTCGGATTTTCGTGGATATCGTCTATTTCGGCGATTTTTAACTCTTCTAA